>WSYH01002613.1:26104-82991 GCA_036426205.1 Ascaphus truei | reverse complement strand
ACCGCACTGGTTTCAGGTCCGGGGACCCCCTGCTCCCCGAGATACAGGCCCCTTTAGTGGGTGCCGGTATCCCTCTGCTCTGCTTGGTTTACAGGCCGCGATCACGTGATCGGGAACTTTAAACGCAGAGGGATACCGGCACCTCATAAAGGGGTCTGTATCGGATGTTTGCGCAGAGAGAGAGCAGCGGATCTCTCTCTGCTGCAAACACATCTCGCCCCCGCCGCCCATACAGTAGTATCATTTATGTATGTGCATATACAGTACTGTATGTGTACAGTACTGTATGTTAGGGCTTATAGGGGTTATTGTTATACAGTATATATATATACAGTATATATATATACTGCATTACAATTCATTATAGGGGACGGCTTCAAAGAGAACAGCTCGCAAGCGCCCCCATGTGTATTTACACGGCATTGCAGTATTTCAGCCAGCCGGAATAAAATGCTTAAATCCCTGCCGGGAAAATAACGCAATGCACTCTGGCAGAAAACGATCAGAAACCTGAATACACCCGGGTATACCCGAATTCGCGGGACTAGCCGAGCGAGA
Organism: Ascaphus truei; assembly: GCA_036426205.1. NCBI lineage: Eukaryota > Metazoa > Chordata > Amphibia > Anura > Ascaphidae > Ascaphus > Ascaphus truei. The sequence continues at coordinate 82,433 of WSYH01002613.1, read as the reverse complement.
ATAAAGTGTGTCGGTACTGTAGATACAGGAAAAAGCCGGTGATACACACCAATACCCTCCAATAAATTGTGGCTCAATACGATAAAAACAGGGGTCGCTACATAACCTTTTCCTTATTGCACGCTTCCACGTATGAGGAGCTGCCGAAAATTTGTAAAAGTCATAGTTTTCGATAAAATACTGATAAATTTGAACAATTGTTGCCATCTTATCATCTGTTGCATTAATCGCGGCCCATATCAAATACGCGTAACTTCTGTCTGGTTTTTGGAAAACGGGCTGCACTTGAACACTCATGGCGACGGCTCTCTGGAGAATACTGTAACAGAAACTGGTCTTTGTCTTTCTTTAATATGAAAAGCCTAAATTGATAAATTTTTGCAACCTCTTCCTTCAGTCTCAAGGCCAATTTACAATAGCACACTGTGGTATCTTTTTTAAACGAAACACCTGCAAGTCGACACATTACTGAAGCGCATGCGCATTACAATTCATGAATATCTGCCATCTGGCGGACAGGCGAAGAATTGCAACCTATTAAATCCGAACCATTCTCAATAAACGCATCAACCGCGCGCCACCCGCGCATGACCCGTGGCTGAGAACGCAAAATTAATGCGGCATGCTCCCGGTGAAGTGCGTCGCATTCCAGGAAAAAGCCAGGGAAAAAACGGCGATATGTTAGAATAAAATGAGCCGCAGCAGTAGACTCATTGCGCCATATCCTTACACCCCTGAAGAAGACCGGCCATTCAGATGAAACGCGAAGGGATATCTTATGTGCTTTGACCTGTGAAGCAGTGCAGACTCTCTGCAGACTCTCCGCTGTGCCGTCAGCTGTTTTTTCTGCGTCTCCCCGCTGAAATATCTCGCGCTGACACTGACACCAACTACGGAGCCAGACGATCCCTCCCTCCCCAGTGGAGGATTGCAGGAATAGGTCCGTGAGGTCAGACGCCGCTCGAAGTGCAGAAGTGAGAGACGAGGAAAGCTGACTTAGAGCCAAGCAGAGCTGCATCTCTACTGAACCAGAGTGGTTAAACTGCCTTATTTTATTCTGGAGCATGTGAGTGAACTGGAGCTCCCTGCTCTAGTACTTTTTGTTAATTAAAACTGTGTTGCACTATATTTTCTTTTTTCCTTCCTACATATGCTGCCAATGTTGTTATCAGATTCCCTGTGATAATCCCCACCCTGGAGAGGAGTTCTTGCGCTTTGTGTCCTTCCCCAGACATACCCCCAGCATCTGGTAGGTCCCATCTTCACTAGTGGCCATCGCTACTCTGCCAGGCAAGTGTTACACAGTTTCCATATCCTACAGAATAATCTGCATTGTGGAGAAGGTAAGGCAGCTTGCAGACACAACCAACAGTGGTGAGAGTGAGATGGTATCTCACATCCTGTTGCTCCTTCAGGGCACACCCAGCTCCTCCCCCTGGTGGATAGTATAGTCCAATCAGGAGCAAGGAAGGAGGAGTGGTTTGGGCAGTCCACACTGTGTCTTGCAAACGGTGAGCCAGCAAAAGCTTGCAACTGGATGCAACTTATGCAGGAAAGCACATGGTTTCCCGGGTAGTGGCGGGAACTGCCATTTTGAGTACAATCAGTCCATGCGGCGCCCAGTTCTCTGGAGCCACCATTTTAAAAGCACAAAGTCCAACACCATGCGGTCCCCTTGAGAGCAAAACCACCATCTTGTGAGGACTTGTGAACACATGCGTGACCACATTCAAAACGTTTCTAAAACCTGTCGCTTTTTCCGCCACAATATTACAAAGATACGCTTTTTCCTCTGTTGCTCGACTGCTAAAACTTTGACTCAGGCCCTCATTCTCTCCCGTCTCGATTACTGTAACCTCCTGCTGTCCGGCCTTCCTGCCTCTCACCTGTCTTCCCTACAATCTATCATTAATGCTGCTGCCAGAATCACTCTTCTCTTTCCTAAATCTGTCTCAGCGTCTCCCCTGCTGAAATCCCTCTCCTGACTTCCTATCAAATCCCATATCACACACTCAATTCTCCTCCTCACTTTTAAAGCTTTACACTCTTCTGCTCCTCCTTACATCTCAGCCCCAATTTCTCGCTATACACCATCCCGGCTCTTGCGTTCTGCTCAATGATGTCTTCTCTCTACCCCTTCTGTATCTAAAGCCCACTCCCACCTTAAACCCTTATCTCTTGACAGCCCCACACCTCTGGAATGCCCTTCCCCTCAATATCCGACTAGCACCCTTTCTATCCACCTTTAAGACACACCTGATAGGAAGCATATGAGTAGCTCCATAGCTGATAAATAACACATCATACATTAACCTTTGCTCCTTGCAGACGCACTTACCAGAACGTCCTCCTACTGTCTCTGTACGTTCCTTCCTAAATGTTACTTTTATGTCTGAAGCACTTCTACCCTTTGTGTTATTTATATCATTTATTATTTATATGATTGTCAAGTATTACTGCTGTGAAGTGCTATTCACATACATACATACATACATACATTTGAATGTGTTCCAATTTTTACTATACTTGCATCACAATAGGTATGTATTTTCTTCTCTTTCATGTTTTGTGACCCTCCTACCTTGAATATTTGCACCAAGGAATGTAGTCGAAGCCTTATTAGATATTGATCTAAATATCTTCAAAGTGGCACTATTTAATAAATCCCATTCCAGCACTGGAACATATCTTACAACCCATTCATGGGAAGGTGCCTTATGTAATGGCACCACTTAAATGAGGGAGCCCAGAGAAGGGATCAAAGCACACAGAGGGAGAAGGGGGCCTCAGGCAGCAGGCAGAGACTGGACACCAGAATACAAAAACAGCAGGTCAGCGGTATACTGGGTCTATCCAGTCTCCACCTGCCGGCAAAGTGCATTGTTCCTACTGATCACGAGGAATTCCCACCTGGGCTAAGGCAAAAAAAATCAGACAATGACCCAGGAACCACAGGCTATCAGTGGGAGCCAACGGCTTACTAATATGCCCCTGTAGTTACTGTGGGCAATGGGACCTCCCCAAATGCGAGGGGTCTCAGGGCTCCCAGAAGCAACACAGAAAAACTAGGCAAAAACACAGTGCATACAAAGTAACAATCGTAGTTTAAACTCATTAGGAAGTTAACACTGATCAGGCTATGAGGGGGAACCCACCCAAGAGCAACGCTCTTATATAGGGGCACACTTCCAACCACTCCCCATAATTACTGACTCACATAAGGAGTCAGTCCTACTTCAAAGATTAGCATTAGTCTATACTATCCTTCAGTGGTTAATGAGGACAATGGCACTCAAGCAACAGCCAGAGTTACAGAGCTCCAAGTAAGCACAATAGCAAATGCCACACAATACAGTATAGAACAGGATAACCAAGTAATAACCATCACATGGGCCTATACCCAGGCATGCTAATAAATTTAATAAAGAGAGGTACAGTACACAAAGGGTTAACATACAAATCAGCAAAATAAATGGGAGGGTAGTAAAAGTTCCAACATATTACAGTATAAGAGAAGTTGCAGCCCGTAGGGATGAAAGGCTGGGTGCTGAGGCAGGGGGTTACTGCATGGTCCAGCGTGTCCAAGGAGGGACAACAGCACGTGAATGGCTTCCCCGTGTCAGTCTTAAAGCAAAACTGACAAGAAGGAAATTTTAAAGATTTTGTTCCCAATGGGCATTTTTGACCTACAGGGACATTTGGGGTAGTTGCCTGCACATAACTGACATGTGAAAATAAGAGGGAATCCAGACAGGAAAGGGATAATGATCCTCTCAACAAGGGTGCCACTTTGCCTGAGATCTAGAAAGCATCAAAGGCGCCATCTCAGCAGGGGTCATGCAGCAAATGGCAGCAGGCAGGCACAGGAAACACTGCATGGGGCCTCTGCTGGATTTGAGTGGGGGGAGGGTATACAGTGTACCAAAAAGCAAAACCCAATTTAAAAAACATTTTTAGTTCTATTTCTCTCCAAAATGAAGGTACCTGATGGGCATATTGGCAACAGGCTCTGCATAACCTTTATTTAAGGGCCTCTTCAATCACATAAGACCCTTAATGTCTTGATCTTTCTAAGAACAAAAATCCATGACTCTCAAAGATGCAGCACGGGGGGGAGACACCGCGCAGCCAGCCTCGCTGCGACCCAGCAATTTTGGTGCCGTGGCCCGGTCACAACCCACCATTTGGGAAACGCTGTACTAAGGGATACTATTTAATACATCACCTTCCAGAACTGGAACATACCTTAAAACCCATTCATGTGAATTGCACCACTCAAATAAGGGAGCCAAGAGAAGGGGCCAAAAGAAAAGAGGGAGAAGGGGGCCTCAGACAGCAGGCAGAGACTGAACGCCAGAATACAAAAACAGCAGGTCAATGGTACACCGAGTCTATCCAGACTCCGCCTGCCGGCAAAGTGCCTTGTTCCTACTGACCGTGAGGAATTCCCACCTGGGCTAGGGCAAAAAAAAGACACTGACCCAGTTGTACACTGACTAATCCTATCCTACACTACTAGGATGGTAGAGCCACTACCCAGGACCACTAGGGGGAACCACCCAAGAGCTATGCTCTTAAACCTGGGGTACGTCCCACCCACTCCTGGGAACCACAGGCTTTCAGTGGGAAACAAAAGCTTACTACTATGCCTTTGTGGTTTCTGTGGGCAATGGGACCTCCCCAAATGCAAGGGGTCTCAGGGCTCCCAGAAGCAACCCAGAAAAACTAGGCAAAAACACAGTGCATAAAAAGTAACAATCGTAGTCTAAACTCATTAGGAAGTTGACACTGATCAGGCTATGAGGGGCAACCCACCCAAGAGCAACGCTCTTATATAGGGGCACACTCCCAACCACTCCTCATAATCACTGACTCACACAAGGAGTCAGTCCTACTTCAAAGATTAGCATCAGTCTATATTATCCTTCAGTGGTTACGGAGGACAATGGCACTCAAGCGACAGCCAAAGTTACAGAGCTCCAAGAAAGGACAATAGCAAGTGCCACACAATACATTATACGACAGGATAACCAAGAACTAAGAATCACATGGGCCAATACCAAGGCATGAGAATAAATTTAATAGAGGTACAGTACACAAAGGTTTAACATACAATTCAGCAGCAAGCAGTAGTAAAATAAATTGGAGGGTAGTAAACGTTCATACATATTACAGTATGAGAGGTTGTAGCCGGTATGGACGAAAGGCTGGGTGCTGAGGCAGGGGGTTACTACATGGTCCAGCGTGTCCAAGGAGGGACAACACAGCACATAAATGGCTTCCCCACGTGAGTCTTAAAGCAAAACTGCCAGGAAGGGAATTGTAAAGATTTTGTTCCTAATTGTTCCCTATAGGCTTTTTTGACCTACAGGGACATTTAGGGCAGTTGCCCGCACATAACAGAAATGTGAAAATAAGAGGGAATCCAGACAGGAAAGGGATAACAATCCCCTAAACAAGGGTGCCACTTTGCCCCAGATCTAGGATGCATCAAAGGCCCCATCTCAGCAGGGGTCATGCAGCAAATGGCAGCAGCCAGGCACAGGACACGGGAAACACTGCAGCGGGCCTTTGCTGGATTTGAGTGGGGGGAAGGTATACAGTGTAACAAAAAGAAAACCCTATGTTAAATACATTTTTACTTCTATTTCTCTCCAAAATGAAGTTACCTAATGGGCAAATTGGCTGCAGGCTCTGCATAACTTTTATTTAAGTCCCTCTTCACTCACATAAGGCCCTTAATGTCTTGATCTTTCCATGATACTCACAGTGACATTTTTAATGTTATATATTTAAACTCTGGTGTCTCTGATCATTATCAAGCTTCAAAATGTGGGTAAAACATTTTCTATATTATGAGCAATCACGTTTCTTTCATGTGTGTGAATTTTCGATGTTTAATTTATGGAAAAAATATTTTCCACATTCAGAGCAAACAAATAGTCTCGGTCTCTCCTGCGTGCATTCTATGATGTGTAATAAGACTTGAGAGCTGAGAAAAACATTTCCCACATTCAGAACAAACATATGGCTTCTCTCCTGTGTGAATTCTCTGATGTGCAACAAGATGCGTGTTATGGATAAAACATTTCCCACATTCAGAGCAAACAAATGGTCTCTCTCCTGTGTGAACTCTCTGATGTCTAATAAGATGTGAGCTCTGACAAAAAGATTTCCCACATTCAGAGCAAACATATGGCTTCTCTCCTGTATGAATTCTCTGATGTGCAACAAGATATGAGCTCGTAGAAAAACATTTCCCACATTCAGAGCAAGCAAATGGTCTCTCTCCTGTGTGAATTCTCTGATGTGAAACAAGAGATGTGCTCTCAGAAAAAGATTTCCCACATTCAGAGCAAACATATGGCTTCTCTCCTGTGTGAATTTTCTGATGTTGAACAAGATGTGACTTACGGGAAAATGATTTCCCACATTGACCGCAAACAAATAGTTTCTCTCCGGTATGAAATCTCTGATGTACAACAAGACTTGTGTTCTCAGAAAAAGTTTTTCCACATTCAGAGCAAACATATATCTCTCCAGTGTGAATTTTCTGATGTCTAGCAAGATCTGGCTTACGGGAAAAAGATTTCCCACATTCAGCACAAAGAAATGGTCTCTCTCCTGTGTGAAATCTCTGATGTGCAACAAGATGCGAGTTATAGAAAAAACATTTCCCACATTCAGAGCAAACATATGGTCTATCTCCAGTGTGAATTCTCTGATGTGCAAGAAGATTTGAGTTATAGGAAAAACATTTTCCACATTCAGAGCAAACAAATGGTTTCTCTCCTGTGTGAGATTCTTGATGTTTAACAAGTTTCGAGTTAAAGGGAAAACATTTCCCACATTCAGAGCAAACAAATGGTCTCTCTCCTGTGTGAGATTTTTGATGTTTAACAAGATGTGAGTTCTTGGAAAAACATTTTGCACAATTAGAGCAAGAAAATTGTTTATCTGCTCTGTGAATTCTCTGGTGTCTAAAAAGAAATGATTTACTAGAGAAGTGTTTCCCACATTCAGAGCAAGGAAAGAACTTCACTCCCTCATGAATTATCTGATGTTTAACAAGAGCTGAATTATTAGTAAAGCATTTCCGACATTCAGTGCAATTATACAGCCTTTCTGTAGTGTGTGTTCTTTGGTGAATTGTATAATCTGATTGATTATTGAAGTCTTTACCACATTCACTGCACTTATACTTCATTGCTGACATGTTTTTGGGAATTTCCTGAGCATTGGTGTTTCCTTTGTCCCACTTTTTAATATGAGCAGATGCATTTTCATGTTCTTTCAGTGTATAAATGTGGGAGGCTGTGGGATTTTCTTCTTCACGTGAGCCTGATTCCTTAGCCATAATTCTCACAGCTTTTCTCTGTATCTTACTTGGGTCATTTTGCCTCAAGTAATTTGCTCCTTGATCACTTTTAATAACACGGTTATCTTCATTCACACGATCTGGTGAGCAAAGAGGAGTGTGCCATCCTGCAGGTGTACTTCTGCTTATGGGTTTATCTGTTGGAAATAAACGCACAATGTGAAAAGAAGTTAATTAATAGCATAAACATCATTTAACATTACTGGTTGAACATTTCAATTAGTATAAAAATAGTCCCAAATTGCAAATGGAGTATACTGCAAGCTAAAGAAGTATTGTGGCAAAATTGAAAGCAAATCAGGGGTTCATTTACTTTTTATATAGGTACCTTCTACAAATCTATTGAAATAGGTTTTGATAACTAAAATGTTCTAGTCCTTCCTGGATCACAGTGGGTTAAGTTAGCTGAGCTAAACAAAATGTCACAGATGTATAACTGCCCCTCAGAAATGTCACCCGGGAGCCCACATCCAATACCAGGAACCAGAGTAAATGCCAAACAGAATGGATGTCCTGACTCATTATGGTGGGAATCAGATAAAAGGTATTCTGTGAGAGAACCCCTGGCATTTGTGTGCTGTAAATGCCAATGGAGCTAAACGTTTCAGAAACCTACTGTGATGTGAAATAATATGTATATTGTTTTGTATGTTTAAAGCATGATATAAATGGGTAATTAAGAGTAGTTCAATATCTCCTTTACAGTAGAATTCTCTGATGAACAACATGATGCGAGTTATGGATAAAACATTTCCCATATTCAGAGCAAACAGATAGTTTCTCTCCTGTGTGAATTTTCTGATGTGCAACAAGATATGAGCTCTGAGAAAAAGATTTCCCACATTCAGAGCAAGCAAATGGTCTCTCTCCTGTGTGAATTCTCTGATGTTCAACAAGATGTGACTTACGGGAAAAAGATTTCCCACATTCGCCGCAAACAGACAGTTTCTCTCCGGTGTGAAATCTCTGATGTACAACAAGACGTGTTTTCTCAGAAAAACATTTTCCACATTCAGAGCAAACATATATCTCTCCAGTGTGAATTTTCTGATGTTTAACAAGATCTGGCTTACGGGGAAAAGATTTCCCACATTCAGCACAAATAAATGGTCTTTCTCCTGTGTGAAATCTCTGATGTGCAACAAGATGTGAGTTATAGAAAAAACATTTCCCACATTCAGAGCAAACATATGGTCTCTCTCCTGTGTGAATTCTCTGATGTGCAAGAAGATTTGAGTTATAGGAAAAACATTTCCCACGCTCAGAGCAAACAAATGGTTTCTCTCCTGTGTGAGATTCTTGATGTTTAACAAGTTTTGAGTTAAAGGGAAAACACTTCCCACATTCAGAGCAAATAAATGGTCTCTCTCCTGTGTGAGATTTTTGATGTTTAACAAGATGTGAGTTCTTGGAAAAACATTTCGCACAATTAGAGCAAGAAATTTTTTTCTCTGCTCTGTGAATTCTCTGATGACTAAAAAGAAATGATTTACTAGAGAAGTGCTTCCCACATTCAGAGCAAGGAAAGAACTTCACTCCCTCGTGAATTGTCTGATGTTTAACAAGAGCCGAGTTACTAGTAAAGCATTTCTGACACTCAGAGCACGTATGCAGCCTTTCTGTAGTGTGTGTTCTTTGGTGAATTGTGTAATCTGATTGATTATTAAAGTTTTTACCACATTCACTGCACTTATACTTCACTACTGACAAGTTTTTGTGAATCTCCTGTGCATTAGTGTTTCCTTTGTCCCAGTTCTTAATATGAGCAGATGCATATTCATGTTCTTTCAGTGTATAAATGTGGGAGGCTGTGGGATTTTCTTCTTTACGTGAGCCGGATTCCTCAGCCATAATTCTCACAGCTTTTCTCTGTATCTGACTTGGGTCATTTTGCCTTAAGTAACTTGCTCCTTGATCACTTTTAACAACACGGTTATCTTCATTCACACGATCTGGTGAGCAAAGAGGAGTGTGCCATCCTGCAGGTGTACTTCTGCTTATGGATTTATCTGTTGGAAATAAATGCACTATGTGAAAAGAAGTTAATCAATAGCATCAACATCGTTTAACATTACTGGTTGAACATTTCAATTAGTATAAAACACGTCCGAAATTGGAATATACTGCAAGCTAAAGAAGTATGGCGATTGAAAATTTAAAGCAAATCAGGGGTTCATTTACTTTTTATATAGGTACTTTCTACAAATCTATTGAAATAGGTTTTGATAACTAAAATGTTCTAGTCCTTCCTGGAACACAGTGGGTTAAGTTACCTGAGCTAAACAAAATGTCACAGATGTATAACTGACCCTCAGAAATGGCACCCCAAAAGCCCACATCCAATACTAGGAACCAGAGTAAATGCCAAACAGAATGGATGTCCTGACTCCTTGTGGTGGGAATCAGATAAGAATGTATACTGTGAGAACCACTGACAATGCATTTGTGTGCTGTAACTGCCACTGGAAACCTACTGGTTTCAGAAATCTACTGTGATGTGAAATAATATATATATTGTTTTGTATGTTTATATCATGATATAAATGGGTAATTAAGAGTATTTCAATATCTCCTTTACAGTATCATCTTATTCCCTTCAATGCGATATATTGGTAAAAGGTACAAGTATCTGGTATGTGGAACGACTCCAGGAATATTCTGATTACATTGAGGAAAAAGAAAAAATATAGGGTGCTCCACCCAGTAACACTTCATCCAATTGGACAAATCTTGGTATATAATAACTCCAATATGAGATCTAAGGAGTGGGTATGTAAATAAATTGACCTGTGAGTCACTTGAATAATGATAGCATCAAAGTACTCAACTATTACAGTCACAAATAATGTCTCTTACCCACTCCCACAGTCTCCAAGGAAGGTAGTAGTGGCGTGCCAGCCATGAAGGATAATCCAGTATCAGCAACAAACAACAGCAAATAGCGCACAGCCAGGGAGCCATTTCCTCAAACATTAAAATAGGGGGAGTAGTTTATTGATTCTATCAAGACCCCACTGTCTCTTAACCTCATGTACTGTTTGTTGATAAATAGATATAGATATCAAGTATGTAGATTGTCCACACTAACAGAATGTCATACGATTACGGTGCTTAATATTGTTTATTTAATAGTGATAAAGTGAGCAAGTAACACTGTTGATTCATCCTTCAACGTTTTCATTACTCCATGGAGATTTAACTATACAGATTTTTTATTCTATCGATTATTGTTATGTAGGGACATTTAGCTAAACCATTGTGGGTAATAAAGTTGTGTCTGTTGGTTAGTTTATCTTAACTGTACTGTCACTGAAGTGTGTATTCAGTGACATTGTTTTTATATTATGTACTGTTTTTAATGGGATATGGAGCAATGTGAGTCCAATACCCATATTTTTATTACGTTCACGCTTGCCTGGGGCATTGGGTGGAGTCCCGGGGGGTGGGCGTGCCTTCCGATCAGCCTGGTTCCTTATTGGTTGACCGGTGGCGCGCATCAGCCAATCGGGGCTCGATGTGATGTCAGGGGGGCGGGACCTACTGTCGATTCACAGGCCTGGTGTCGGCTATTTTCCCTATGTCAGCGGGCGCATTGCAGCACGGGGGTGGCGCTTTTTACCCACAGGCCTTGGGGCCTGGAGTGGTGGCGCCCGGCGTGACGTCACGCACAGGCGTAGTAGGGATTTACCCGATTCACACAAGTATGTCATATCTTTGTTGATTAGATTAGGAGTATATAAGACACATATTTGCTCCATATGCCAGACTCCTTGATAAAGGACCTACGGGTCTGAAACGCGTAGGAGGTGCATTTTTGTCCCCATGGGGGTATTTTTGTCATCAGTCATGAACTGAAATAAAGGACATTTGAACTTTTAATTCCACCTGGCTCCCTGGCTGTGCGCTATTTGCTGTTGTTTGTTGCTGATACTTGATTACATTGAGGGACAGATTAGAGGAACCCAGACAGTTATTGGGATCCTTAAAACCAGTGTTTCACAGCAGGGGTTTAGCACTGGTCATGGGAGGATGAAAAGGATGAGGAGCATTGAGAAAGCGCAGCAGTTGTCAGGGGGTTGGGCAGTTTCCCAGCAGCAGCCACTCAGAAGCAATGTGCCCCCTCTAAGGGAGTCTCTCCAATGTGCTTTTAACATTCTTCCACCGGGATCACCATTACCAGACAGGACACGGGAGTTGAATAAACAAAAGTTTATTCTGGCAAGCCATCAAACACACAAATCACACAATCACAGTATAACACTCACCCTGGGGCCTGAGGGACAAGAATCTAGCCTCAACTAGGTGCAGGAGCCTGCTTAAGAAGGCTTGTCCTGAACGACTTCCCCAGCTTCTCAGTGCGCAGGCTCCGCCCTGTGAGGTCAGCATTGGGTGCAGGCTCTGCCCCTGAGTTTGATTCAGACCTTCCTGCAGCAGATGCATCATTAGTGCCTGCTGTGCAGACTCTGCCCAGCAACAAATCAGGGCTCTGATTGTAGTATCACCTTCTGCAGCTGTTCAGCTATTAGCTGTTGTTCCTTTATAAGCTCACATTTGCCTCTGCAAATTGGCTGAGCATAACAGTGTTACTTGTGACGTTGTGCTGGTCGCAAGCACTCTGTTGTACCTGGTCTTGCCTTGCTTTCCTATGCCTTGTAGTTCACCTGAATCTTTACCACGGGCCTTTACCAACTACCCTCCAGTTTCCTACCCTCAACCTCGGCTTGGATATCTACTACTCTACCTTCTAATACACTTGACTAAGTGACCTCTACTACCCTCCTGTCTCCTACCCTCGACCACGGCACGTATACCTACAACCCTACTTCACCTAACCCTGACCCGGCTACACTACAACGAACCTGCACACCACATGTGGCCTTGCGGCTTCTGGTCAGTGTTTATTAATCCCCACCTCGGCCTCACCGTCCTGTCCTGTTTGTGGTGAGCACTTGTTACATCCACGTTCCAAACTTGTCTGGTACTCTGATCATCCATGCTCCTTACATAGTCCTCGGTCTTCTATCTTTTTGCTGGAGCAGAGGCTGCCGGCCAATCAGGACACAGATCGTGACGGGGCAGCCAATCAGAGGATGAGGGCTCATCCGGCTGCACCAATCAGAAGAGGGGGCCGGTTTAGGGACTCTGAACGAGCTATCGGGGAGTGAGCTGCTGGCAAGCGGAAGATTTGAACTGGCCAATGGGAATCATGCCTAAGGGGCTGAGACCCTGCAACGATTCCCATGGCCAGCCCCATACCCCCTGTGGAGTAGGTGCCTCAGTGTCTCGGGAAACAAAGGCTCTGCACTGCCGAGAACCAGTTCCTGGACCCGAATTACAGCCCTTCCCCGCTCACCATTGTCCAGGTACTCAAGGCTAAGTTAATTACTATGTCTGCATACAGAGAGATGCTAGCAACACAAAGGACAATGCTGGCTTACCAACTGTGTGGGGAAAACACTGACACAGAGAATAAAAGTGCTTTTTACAATCCCGGTTCCCCAGGACACACAGTTTCCCCCTTCCAGATAACACACAGTGATAAAGCTCTCTTTTGGAAGAGGTTACACAAAATACATTACATACAGTGCAGGCCAAAATGAGCCTCACAGAGGCGGCCATTACACATCGTTTTAGGGCAGTTAGCCGGGCTTCACCTTTATTATGTGAGGCTGGCTGCCCCTACCGTCACACTATGTTTGTGTTTTTTCAATCCACGTGAAATGCATACAAAGGAACTTATGCGCACAACCATCTGCAACAGTTGGGTTTGAATACTTTTTTAATATTTTTTTTCACCATAATGGACCAATTAAAGTCTTTTTTGGGACATTGCTATATTTGATTTCCAAGAAAATCAGTGGACTTTTAAATAAAGCCAGCTTCATTGTACACTGTACACCGACCCCTACAGCCGATATGCAGGGGAGGGGCTGACGATCTCCAGGTCTTTGAAGTTGTGTCACTTTGCCTCTGATTTTAACCCGGTTTAGTGTTAACTGTCTTATTGTACCGTGTGACGATAGGGACAGTCAGCCTCACATAATAAAGGTCAAGCCTGGCTAACTGCCCTAAAACCGTATGTAATGGCCGCCTCTGAGGTTCATTTTGGCCTCATTATACCCTTTAGGGTATAGATAAATACAGTGACAGGCAATACAGGTTTAGGCAAAAGGTTGTTTTGAATTAATTGTTATGTTTTGCATTTCTGTTTATTGTTTTGAGTTAATTGTTATGTATTTGTAGGACTTGTTTATATTACAATTTTGGATAGTTTTGGCTTTTGATTTCTTTTATTCTTCTGGTTTTTAGGTGCTTGGGTATTTTTTATTGTTGTGTCTTTTTGGTGGTTTTTTTTTTTTAGGTAGCACTATAGTGGCTAATTATGCTCATATTACATGGGCATGATGTACCACTGTGCCAATCAATGGGTAGACGGTGGAGATAGTTGCCCCGGGGTGGGTGGATAGGTCACCCGGGTGGTTAGCGAGAAGGGGGATTAACCCCTTAATTACTATAGCTGTTACACACTGCTAAGGTGATTAACGGGTTAGGGGCCATTAGATTATATTTTTATTGTTGTGTTCCTGCCAACGGAGGACTAGGACGGGGAGGAAGATGAGGACAGCCTTCATCCTGGCAGGGCTACCTATTAAAATTTGTTTTGAATTTTAGTCCTATGTGGACATATATATTATATATGTCAATATATAGTCAGCCTCTGGTCAATTGACCCCCTTGTGGAGATATCTGTTATCCACTTACCTTTTTCCACAGAGAGTGCTATATATAGGATCTTTTCAGGTTCCGTTCGGGAACCTACCTTGTTAAAATAGTTGAGTTTATTACCATCCCTGTACACAAAGAGGACAGAATATATATTCATTCTAATCTAAACAGTGACACATAAACCAAATCACATTATACAGAGGGATACTGGGTTAACCCAGTATCCCATATGACAGGTAGGGGCAATGGCCGGGCTTTAGCTTTATTAATATGAGCCGCATTGCCCCTGTCACACCTCCCACCTTAAGACGAGGGATCTGGGTCAGCAGCCCCAACGGGTTGGTCCACAAGAACAAGGACTAACAGAGTTGCCTGGCAGGGCCAGGATCATTCTGCCTGGATAAGCCATCCGCATTCCCATGTTCGCTGCCCTTTTTGTGCTAGATTGCAAAGTCGTATTCCTGCAAGGCTCCAGTGCATCAGTTAACCATTGTCCCCTGACACCCGCTGAAGCCAACTGAGGGAGTTGTGGTTGGTGACTACCTTAAAAAGGTCTCCCATACATGTAGGGCTGTAGTTTTTAACCACCCAGACAATAGACAGACACCCCTTTTCTATGGTAGCGTAGGCGGCCTCCCGATCTAAGGCCGCGCTTATAGTGCTGTCGATGGCGACACGACGGGTGACATCACCAGTCGCCACAGGCGAAAGTTATATTTTGCTGGGTGGCGGCGTCGCGCGTTTCCGGGCATTTGATTGGTTCAAGGGCCATCATGAGGCGACATCCCTTGAAAAATCAAATGTTGCCGGCTACCAGTTTTCGCTAACGACGACGTCGCTCTATCGCGTAGTCGCCGTCGCACTTCCTATTAGCGCACACGGCGGCAATGCGTTTGTTTTCGGGCGACAATGCGTCGCTGGCACTATAAGCGCGGCCTAACAGCTTGTGGCTGACGTAGACAGTGGCGTGTTCGACCTAGTCATCGCCGACCTGGCTGATAACAGCACTGATGCAGAAATTGGAGGCATTGGTCTGTACAAGGAGCCGCTTTCTGTAGTCGGGGGCCAGGATTGGAGCACTAGCTAGGGTGTTTTTGATGTCTCACACACAAGAGACTAGTTCACAGTACAGGGAAATCTTTTTTTGTCAAGTCTGTCAGGGTTTGGCTGGGGTGCCATAACGGGGAACAAACGGTAGTAGCTGGCGGTACCCAGAAATTCTAACACCGGTTTCTGGATCTTGGATACTGGCCACTGCACAATAGCCTTCCCCTTGGTTGGCTCATATTTGAGGTTCCTGCCACCTACCCAATGCCCCAGGTATAGGATCTCCGCAATCCTGATCTGGCCTTTGGCTGGCTTCAAGGTCAACCCTGTCTCCCTAATATGGATGTCTGCCAAGTGTCTGAATAATGCTAGGTCATCCAAGTACGCCCGGGCATACCCCTGCATCCCTTCTAGCAACCGGTTGACCAGGAGCTGGAAGGTGGCTGGTGCATTCTTCATCCAGAACGACATGACAGAAAATTCATACAAGCCACTTGAAATGATGAAGGTCGACTTTGTCCGCCCCCGCTGGATCAATGGGATCTGCCAGTAACATCTACTGAGAGCCATGGTTGTCCGATACTTTGCCCCTGAGAGCTAATCTAACAGCTCATTCATGTGAAGCATGGGGTAGGCATCCGACACCAGCCGGGCATTGAGATGGTAGTCTACACAGAACCGGGTGTACCCATCCTTCTTAAGAACTAAGACTACTGGTAAGGTCCAAAAATGTTGGCATGGGGAGATTACCCCTAAGACCCGCATCTCCTATTTCTCACATAATGCTCTGCTTCACTTCCGTGGAGACACAGTAGGCATTCTTGCAGTGCCTCTGATCTCCGCTGTTGACCGGGTGATCTTTGAGACAAGTCTTGCCCGGGTTGTCTGTGAACAGCCCACCATACCTCCCTAACAGTGCTCTCGTCTGCTCCAGTTGGGGGAGGCGAGATGGGGACCGATCCCCACCTGCTCCACGGAGCCTTCCTGACGGACTTCCCAAAGGAGGTCAGGTGGAGCCTGGCTTGCCTGATCTGCCAGTGGCGGGTTACATACAGACATCACTGCTAGCCTACTTGAATGATACTCTTTAAGCAGATGTATGTGGTAGGTTTTCTGCCTCCCTAAATCCTGGTCTAATGCTACCACATAATTGGCATCATTCATCTACCTGAGTACCGCGTACAGGACAGACCAGGCAGCAAGGAGCTTGTTCTTTCGAGTAGGCTTCAGAACCAGAACCTTTTGCCACCAGGAACTGATCGGCCATTGTGGCAGCCTGTTGAGCCATTGCTGGTTTGAGGTCCGTGACCATTTCCCTCTACTCTGTGATACATTTAAGTAAAAATTGCTCCTTCATGAGTAGGTCAAGGAGCACGTTGAAGGTACTGCACACCTCATGACCCACCTCTTGGGGTGATGGGCTAACCGGGCCACGAAATAGGTGTGCGAGTCCTGAGAACCCTTGTGCAGGACACAGAACTGGGTCCAGTATGTCTCGGGTGTGATCTTATACAGCAATAGGAGCAGTGCTTTTACCACCGGGTAGTCACCGGCATCCTCCCGATCCATCCCTCGGTTGGCTTCCGCATCTTTCCTACTCAGCTGGGGGAGAGGCATTTGACCCAATCTTCCTCTGGGAGATGGTAGAGAAAGGAGAAAATTTAAACAACTTAGCGTAATTTTCTTTTCCTGGTACCATGGCAGTGGGCACTCTTGGGTTAACTCCTTCCTCCAGCTTAGTAGGACAGGAAATTGAATCTTGCAGGTAGGCCATAAAGGCCCCTTCCTCTACCTGCATGCTAGTCTTTGGACTCTCCCATAGCTGAAAAATATAACTGATAGAAATTTGGCATACATAGGGAGGGTAACTATGTGCCTACTGCCATGGTTCCAGGAAAAGAAAATTACCGTAAGTTGATTAAATTTTCTCCTTTCCTGATCCCCTGGCAGTGGGCACTCTTGGGACATTCCCCCGCAGTATAACTTTAGGGAGGGACAACAGAAAAACCACAACTCAATGCCACTATCAGTTTCAATCTTTATTAGTCAACTTTCACTTTATTTCATTACAGACTGCAGGACCTTCTGACCAAAGCTTGCATCAGCTGATGCTTGAATGTCCAGTCTGTAGTATTTCATAAACGTGTTGAACGAGGACCAAACTGCTGCCTTGCATATTTGTCCCAGTGACGCTTGCGCTCTGAACGCCCATGATGTAGCCATGGCTCGTGTCGAATGCGCTTTCAAATTCAAAGGTGTATTTTGTCCTTTGCTTTCATATGCTCTTTTAATGCATGATACTATCCACTTGGATATCGTCCCCTTGGATGCTGCTTGACCTTTCCTCGGTCCCTCTGGGATAATGAATAGTCTGTCTGATTTTCTCACTTCCTGCATTCTTTCAATGTAGACCTTCAAACATCTCACCACATCCAGGTTGTGTAACCTTTCTTCCTTTCTGTTCCCCGGTCTTGGGCAGAATGAAGGGATCACAATCTACTGATTCATATGAAATTGTGACACCACCTTTGGTAAGAAATGTTGTACCGGCCTGAGTACTGCCTTGTCCTGGTGTATGACTAGGAATGGCTCTTTACAAGATAATGCCTGCAACTCTCCCACTCTTCTTGCTGAAGTAATCGCTATCAAGAATGCCACTTTCCATGATAACAATCTCAATCCTATATCTTCTATCAATAAATCCCATGCTGGAACTCTGCTCTTAATCTGTGGCCTTAGCCTCCTGACTGCTTGTAGAAAACGGATGACAAGTTTTTCTGTTGCCAAGTTTCTCTCCAATAGTGCCGATAAAGCGGAAACCTGTACCTTTAGTGAACTGAGACTGAGACCTCTCTCATAGCCTTCCTGCAGGAATTTCACTATCGAGACAATCTTTGGAGCAAAGAACCTTTCTTTTTGCCTTGTGCAGCAGTCCCTGAAACATAGCCAAATCCTATGATACACTTTTGCTGTGGATTTTTTCCTTGCTTCTAGCAGGGTCTCAATTGTTTTGTCTGAGCATCCTCTCACTCAGTGTTTCCCACTCAATCGTCAACCTGTCAGGGCCCAATGCTTGGGATTCGGGTGGCATATTGGCCCCTGTTGCATCAGCTGTCTACTGTTTGGTATGTGCCATGGTGCATCCACTGCCATATTTACGAGGTGTGAGAACCACGGCCATCTTGGCCAAAAGGGTACTACCAGTATTACTTCCGCCTGGTCTTCCCTGACTTTCCTGACTGATCTGACTGTTCTCGGAATTAGGGGAATTGGGGGAAACAGGTACGCCAACTTGAAATCCCATTTGAGGCTGAGAGCATCTGTGCCTTTTGCACTTGGATGGAAGTGCCTTGCGCAGTAATCTTTCACCTTTCGGTTCTGATGTGTAGCCATAAGGTCTATCTCTGGCTGCCCCCATCGCTCTACCAACCTCTGAAATACCTGGGAATCCAACGCCCATTCTCCTGGATGTATAAGATTGCGGCTCAGAAAGTCTGCTGTGACATTCTCTTGCCCTGGAATATGCACGGCTGTGATCTCTGCCACATAGCCGTCTGCCCATGTCAGGATTTCTGATGTGAGGTTCATCAGTTTTCTGCTTCTCGTTCCACCTTGTTTGGCTATATACTTTACAACTGCCCGGTTGTCCGACTGTATCTTTATATTGCCACCTTTTATTTTATCCTGAAATGCTTCCAGCGCTTTTTGTACTGCTTTTACTTCCAGCAGGTTTGATGGAAGAAGCCATCAGGAAGTGCCTGCTTTGTCTAGGCACCTTGGACCAGAAGTTCCCCCATCTGGGCTCCCCAACCTGTGCTGCTTGCATCTGTTGTGATTTCTGCCCATTGTAATGGATTGTAGTGTACGTCCTTTTACAAGATACTAGGTATTTTCCCACCACTTTAATTCTTTTTTTGTCTGTGGGTATAAGAAAATCCTTTGCCCTGTATCTATGGGGTCTTTGTTCCACTGCCATAGGAAATTGTGCTGCAATGGTCTCATATGCAGACCTGCCCACTTTACCACGATTAGTGTGGACGCAAATTTCCCCAAGAGTCTCATGCAGTCTTCTGCTGTAGCTCTGCTCGCTGTTCTGAGCCTCCTTGCTTGTAAAGCAACGTCTTGACTCCTTGCATATGGCAGCCTCACTTCTGCTTCTGCTGTGTGGAACTCCACCCCCAAAAATGTTAAGGATTGCGTCGGCACTAGCTGACTTTTGTCTGTCTATAAGCCAACCATGTTCTTCCAGAAAAATTATGATCATGTCTTTGTCTTGTCTTAGTTTTTCCTGACTCTGATTTCACCAGGATGTCGTCCAGGTATGGATATATCTCCACGCCCCTTTTTCTTAGCTCTGCGACTAATGGGGCCAGGACTTTTGTGAATGTTCTGGGGGAGGTCGCCAGACCGAATGGCAGTGCTGTATATTGGTAATGTTGCTGGTTTATTGTAAACCTGAGAAATTTGGGGTCTCTCGTTGTTACCGGAATGTGTAGATAGGCATCCCTTAAATCTATCGATATCATCCAGTCTCCTGGTTTCACTTCCTGAATGATAACGTTTAGAGAGATCATCTTGAACTTTCTTATTCGTAGGAAAGTATTCACCCTTCTCAGGTCTAAGACTGCTCTGTAGTCACCTGACGCTTTTTTACCAGGAATATTCTGGAATAAATTCCTTTTCCTCTGTAGGCTTGAGGTACCTCTGTTATTACCTTTGACTGAAATAACTGCTTCAGTACAGTCTTTATTTGGTTCATCTTTACTTTTGTCCGCACTTTTGTTGTTAGAAACATATCCCTTCTGGGTATATTCTGTAATTCCAAATGATATCTGTGATGAATGGTTTGTAATACCCATTTATCTTGTATTGTTCGGGCCCAAACTGCGCCAAATTGGGTCAGTCTTCCTCCAACCGGCAACTGCTGGGCCCCCTGACCTTCATGCGAATTTCCCTCTGGGAAAAGACCCTCTTCCTCTGGCGCCGTGAAAAAAGTTGCTCTGACCGCCTCTCCATGTCGCCTGTCTTGAGGATGGTCTGCCAGGTCGATAAGACTTTGCTTCTCTGTACTGACCTCTATCCAACTGCTGGAATGTATATCTCTTATTCCTGCTCTCCTAAGGCAAGAACATACATTTACCCCCTGATGCCTTAGTTATGATTGCATCTAGTTTGTTGCCGAATAGGAATTCTCCTTCACAGTGCTCTCCTTGTTGTCACCGACAAAGCCATAGACTTGGCCGCCAATCTCACTCCGTCTAGTGAAGCCTCCGCTATATAGTCTTCTGCCCACTTAACTTCAGACAACGCCTTCAGTATAGAAGTCCTCTTTACCCCTTTCTCTAGGGCCTCTTCTATATTGGCAATCCACATACATCGCCCTTGCCGCTGACGTGGTTGCTATAGCTGGTTTACAAGCTGTTCCTACTGTAATATATGTCTTTTTTTAAACGCTATCCATTTTTTTGTCCATAGCATCCCTCAGGGTTGCCGACTCCTCAATTGGTATAGTCGTCTTCTTTGCTATTCTAGATATAGCTGCGTCCACCTTTGGACAAACCTCCCAGAATTTAACCTCTTCCTGCACGAACGGATACATCTTATTAAATCTCCAGGGAACACTTATCTTGCCGTCTGGCCGTGATAGTTCTGCTTGTACCAGATCCTTAATCACGTGGTGAACTGGAAAAACTCTGTTTTTCTTTTGTCTTGACCCAAACAATTTATCTTTCTTCTGAGTCACATCCTCAGCGTCCTTTAACTCCAACGCCTCTCTCATAGCTTTTATGAGGGGATCAACCATCTCCACATCAAATTCAGACTCTTCTTCCTACAGTATATCTCCTGCTCTGATGAATCCCATTCACCATCAGACACCTGAAAAACCCTTATCTCTGATTCATCAGATGATGATCCTCTCCCTTTATCCAGACTAGTCTGGGATCTTGACCTTTTCTGAACTGGCTTAACCGCCTGCTGTACTGCAGATTCCACAGATTGTTTAACTGCATCCTTCATCCAAACTAAGAAGCTATTCATTTGCTCACTAGAGTCCCCCGCTGCTGCTTTAAGGCAGTCCTCAACATAGGACATTTTCCCACTAAAGCTGGCTTCTAACACGCTGCACACCACTTGGTCTTCCTAGTAGCCTTTCTCTTATTGTGCAGGGACTCTGCCGCAACCTTAGAAGTTCCCTCTTCTGGCTAGGTAACCACTGAGCTAATATTAAACAAAACAAAATAAAAACTAAATCTACACCCTACATATGTAAGGAATCATCTCTCTTTAATTTGAAATTGCTAAACTCAGGACTCACCTAGACTTGGTAAGTGACCCTTTTGCTGTTGTAGCTTCCATATTCAGCTCAAAATCCAGCACCTGGCTTCTTCTATCTGCTGAGCGTTCCATGCTGCAGCATCAGTCTCACACACCTCACCAAACACATTGGTTTCCGTCGCTGACATTACTGCAGTGTGTGCGCTCGGCTCACGTGCACGCAAACACCCCCGCCGGCTGGAACGTCCCTTCACCACTGCATTCCTAACGCCATTGCAGTATCATAAGCCTCCTATGTCTCGCAGCTCCTGCTGCTTATCCCCCCCCCGTGATTTTGCAGCGGTCCTGGGGTTTCCCGGTCACACGGGCATCAGCCTTGCCACCCTTTGCGGGCGCGTCGAACGGAGCTTCAGGGCAGAGAGGCTGAGACCCTGGCCGACTGCACTAATTGCAATCTGGCGAGTTCTCCATTAGAAAATAACAAAACCTACTACTAGCTGTGAGGACAGGAAAAAGACTAGCTTGCTGGTAGAGGGAGGGGCCTTTATGGCCTACCTGTAAGATTCAATTTCATGTCCTACTAAGCTGTAGGGGGGAGTTAACCCAAGAGTGCCCACTGCCAGAGGATCAGGAAAGCATTGTTGCTCAAACGACTTCAGGTACCTGTCTATGTCGTCAGTCATCTAATCAAACCAGGTAAAAGTATTGTATGTGAGCCGGGGGGAGATGCCGGACCTGGAGCTCCAGCTACTGGTTGTGGACTGGAGTCTTATCACTTCAAGCACGATCGTCTGCATCGTGTGGCATTCGGACTGAGAGCAAAAAGGAGCACCATGATCTCAGCGGCCAGCGTGTTCCCAACTACAGATAGTGAACCCATGCTATCTGAAATAGACTCTTCAGAATCCAAGATGGGCGCTTGGGACTAAAACTCAATTAGGTCCGCAACCATGTCTTCGGGGGCACTCCACGAATGGCTCTCTTAGTGCACAATGTCATCCACCAGTACTGATTTTCTTTGACTCTCTGTTGGCAGACCGTACTCCACACATGCTTTCCTTGGTCCAGGTCCTGAACTTTGACACCATCCTCTAGCTCGATTATCGGTCAATAGCTACTGGGACGGTATGGTGCCTACAACCTCGTCCTGCAGTCTCAAAAATAGAAGACGAATAAAAGGCCGCTCATTTCCACTGCGAGCCTCGCTTTGGTGTCTCCAGCACAAACTTCGGATGACACCTACTATGTTACGACCAGAATAGTCTGTGGAACTGAAGTCAGCAGTTCTTTACATAGGTTCCCTGTCTCCATACAAAAGCGTGGAAAACGGGGTGATGACCAATCATCATACAGATGCAGCGAACTGACCAATCACGGATCTGAGGCTCATCTGTGAAAGGCCAATCCAGGACATGGAAGCTGAATGTTCCCCTAAGAAGTCCACGGAGGTGGGCTTGCCGAGGAGTGGGAACTTCAAACTATCTAATGGGAATCGTGCCTACGGGACTCATACCCAGCCCGATATCGCCTGCAGAGATAGGCCCCTCAGAGTATGGGCTGAACAACGGCTCTGCTGGGAGAGGCATTGTCCCCCAAAGCCGAGTCAACACCCCTTCCCAATCCTAACAATGGCTGGAGCACTTCACCCCCCACATTTTGGATACCAGAACCTTATATCTGTATGTGCAGGCTGGTTGAGTGAATTACCAGCCCTGCACACAAAGAGGACAGAAAATATATTCATCCTAAACAGTGACATACATAAACCAAATCACATTATACAGAGGGATACTATGTTAACTCCTGATTATCCTGTATGACAGGTATGGGCAATGCCAGGGTAGGGGCAATGGCCAGGCTTAACCTTTAATATTATGAGCTGCATTGCCTCTTCTGTCACAGTGTGTGCCTCTGTTCTCCTGTAGTGTGTGTATGTCTATCTGTCCTTTGTGCATATGATTTCCTATGTCTGTGCTGTAAGTATCTGTTCTACTATCTGTGTGGGTGTGTCTGTCCTGTGTGTGTGTATGTATATCTGATCTGTGGTCAATATCTGTGTCCTAGGATTTTCTGGTCTCCAATGTGTTATCCTGTGCATGTGTGTGTGTCTCTCTCTCTGTTCTCCTGTAGTGTGTGTGTGTGTGTATGTCTGTCTGTCCTTTCTCTATATGTTTTCCTTAGTCTGTGTCTGTCCTGTGTATATCTGATTTCATGTGCATGTCTGTCCTTTGTGTATCTGTTCTCCTACAGTATGTACATCCGTCCTGTGTGTACTGTATGTGTATCTGACCTGTGGTGTGTCTGTGTCTCATATGTATTTTTTATCCTGTGATGTGTGTATCTTTCTGTCCTGTCTGTATCTGTTCTGCTGTGTTATGTATCTGTCCCGTGTATATATCTGTTCTCCTGTGGTGTGTGTGTTCATGTTTTCTTGTGACACTGTCCTGTTTATTTTTGCTGTGACTGTCTTATTTGTCTGTCGAAGTGTGTTGACTGTCTATTGTGTGTAGCAATCTGTGTGCGTGTGCAGCGATCTGTCCCACACGTGAGTGTGAAGCGGCATGTTCCATAAGTGTCCTGTTCGCACTATTGTAAGGGAATCGGCAACCGAGCATTATGAATAGAGAAAAAAGGTTGGGAACCTCTGCTCTAAAATATTCCGTCCTGAGTGACAGAGATGAGCCTCTGGTTGCCCGGCTCTGTAACTTGTTTCTTGTTCCTGACATAAACCTCACAACAAAAACACAAAGTGTAACTTGAGCTCTTATTTACTGGATACAAACATGACTGACATCTCCATTATAATAACAGGAAACCTCCTCTTACTCAGTGAGCTGAGGTTCTGGTGTTTCTCCATCATCACGTCCTTGTAACGCTCCTTGTGTCCTTCTAAATACTCCCACTCCTCCATGGAGAAATACACAGCAACATCATCACACTTTATAGGTACCTGAAACACAGAGAATCCCCCACTCAGTATCCAGACATAATAATTGGTCCTGTAAGAATCTCTTCCTTATAGAAAGCCAGGTGAGCAAGGCAGAGAGGAAAATACAGATACATAGAACAAAGTTTGCTCAAGAAAAGGCTGAATGAAGACAGAAAGGTGGTAATATCTAACGCTGCCCAGCAGCCCTCACCTCTCCAGTCAGCAGGTGAATGATGATGTTGGTGTGTTCCAGGATCTTCTCAGACATCACCTTCTTGTCACTGTTTCTCTCATGTATCAGGGAGTTAGTTGGATTCTCCATGATGGGTCTCTGGGTCCTGCAGAATATTTCTGGCACACAGGGACTGCTGCTGTCTGTGACATGCTCACCGTGCTTCTTCACAACAATATAATCCTACATAATGAGAGAGACCGTAATAAGTATTACTAACAAAAACAGAAAGGCCAGCGCAACATACAAAATGACACAACATATAGTACACTACTTCCGTGCTTATCTGCTCATGAGTAAAGGGTCATTTAGTTAAACCCTTTGTCCAAAAGGTTATAAGCCTGCAGCCACTTCACAGCATGACCAATCTGCAGGTCCTAACACTACCTGGCACAATTCTCATGCACCTCTCTTTCCTGCTGGAGGGAGAAAGACCATACTGGGTCTGATTCACAGGATCATGATAAAAACTGCTAATTGGAAATGGGGCGGGCGAGCTTTAAACCCTGGGGAGGAGGGGCCACACCTCCAAGCAACAACAGCTGCGTAACCCATCAAGCTCCAGAACCCCAAAACCCACCCTCACATCATATATACACATATCAGTGTCAAAAAGCAGTGCTACTAAATATTACTGTGCGGAGCAAGAGACAACAATTGATATATCTAATGGTCCTGCAGATTTGTTGCTTTGCAGTAAGAGGGACATGTCTCTTGTTAACAGCTCTATACTCAATCTATTCAGTGCCCTCTCCACCAATTCTGTCTATTGTATCACTGACATGTCTGCACCAAACTCACTGACTCCCCTGGGCCTATATGCGCCCTTTTCTCTGTTGCTCGACTGCTAAATCTCTGACTCAGGCCCTCATTCTCTCCCATCTCGATTACTGTAACCTCCTGCTGTCCGGCCTTCCTGCCTCTCACCTGTCTCCCCTACAATCTATCCTTAATGCTGCTGCCAGACTCACTCTACTCTTTCCTAAATCTGTCTCAGCATCTCCCCTGCTGAAATCACTCTCCTGGCTTCCTATCAAATCCCGCATCTCGCACTCAATTATCCTCCTCACTTTTAAAGCTTTACACTCTTCTGCCCCTCTTACATCTCAGCCCTAATTTCTCGCTATGCACAATCCCGACTCTTACGTTCTGCTCAAGGATGTCGTCTCGCCACCCCCTTTGTATCTAAAGCCCTCTCCCGCCTTAAATCTTTCTCACTGACTGCCCCACACCTCTGGAATGCCCTTCCCCTCAATACCCGACTAGCACCCTCTCTATCCACCTTTAAGACCCACCATAAGACACACTTGCTTAAAGAAGCATACGAGTAGCACTGTGGCTAATATTATAATAACAAAATGTGACACAATATGATATGTAACAAATACAACCGTAAAAATCACAATGTGTCCTTTTGAATGTCCCAATTAGTCCAATGATGGTAGATGGTTCCAAATGGAATTCAGCATGTGGGATATTGTGTCACATTTTGTTTTTATATTAAGTCTAGCAGAGGCGCCACAGGGTAACACTTTCTGCACTGTATCACATCTGATTAGGGTAGTCAGAGCTACGTTTTTCTTTAGGCAGCCACGTGATCACACTATAGCAATTTAAGTTTAAATGATTTTTAGAGCACATATTTCATACGGCTATTATACAGTAGTCACCATTTGATACAAATATCCATATTTGATTTTTTATTTGAATAGCGTAGCACATTCGTTTTTTTTCACTGCGGCCAATACTAAACACGACACATAAAGCTTGGCCCCCTGCAGACACACGTACCAGAATGCCCTCCTAATGTCTCTGTACGTTCTTCCTACCTACCAATTCTATTGTAAGCTCCTCGGAGCAGGGACTCCTCTTCCTTAATGTTACTTTTATGTCTGAAGCACTTATTCCCATGATCTGTTATTTGTATTATTTGTTATTTATAGGACTGTCATGTGTATTGCTACTGTGAAGCACTATGTACATTAATGGCGCTATATAAATAAAGACATACATACAAAGATCATGGATAGTACAAATATCACATTAGAAAATATATGTAATCATCACAGGACTTCTGACAATGTGGATATTGCAAAATAATGTAGCACATACATACATACATACATACATACATACATACATACATACATACATACATACTAGTGTCACCCTGCAGTGGGAGGGACAGATGTGAGGGGCTGTGTGTCCTTTCTGGCTGTGTCACCCTGCAGTGGGAGGGACAGATGTGAGGGGCTGTGTGTCCTTTCTGGCTGTGTCACCCTGCAGTAGGAGGCAAAGTGTTGATCGCAAATGATATGTTATGTATCACTTTTCAGTCCTCCTAGCAACTGCCCTTTATCAGGATCCATTTTATGGAAGCGTTTGGACGATAAATATTGCTTTCTTAAACACTTAATAATGTGCTTATCTTCTTCACTGAAGGCCATTTTGTATAAAGGTTGGAGGAGATTTTAAACTAGGATGGAGGGGGAGGGGAAAGAAACAGATAACGAACTAAATAGAATAGATGAGGGAACAAGGGGTTATGGAGGTAGAATAGGGGTAAGTGCTAGTTTAACAAGCAGCAAAACACTCATAGTAAATACAGATAATACTAGAAAACTTCTAAAGACTAAACCAAGTTGGCGCAGAAAGGAAGGAGCAGATAAGATAATAGTACAGGCTGAAAAAAAACTGAAATGCATGCTTGCTAATGCAAGAAGCCTGACAGATAAAATGGGGGAGCTTGAATTAATAGCTGCAAGGGAGCAGTATGATATCATAGGCATTACTGAAACATGGCTGGACAGTTAATTTAGAGGGTTATTCCCTTTTTCGTAAGGATAGAGCAAATAGAAGAGGAGGTGGAGTATGTTTATATGTTAAACCGGATCTAAAACCTATTATAAGGGATGATGTCTATGAAGGGAATTATGAAAATGTAGAGATCTTGTGGGTAAAAATTAGCAGTGGAGGTAAAAGTATAAAGAAAATGTTTGTGGGAATATGCTATAAACCACCAAATATCTGTGAGATTGAGGAAGCTAAACTACTTTTGCAAATGGAGAAGACATCAAAACTGGGTCATGTTTGCATAATGGGGAAATTCAATTATCCAGACATAGACTGGGGCAATGAGATTAGCGTTACAACAAAAGGAAACAGGTTTTGGGGGTGCTTCAAGACAATTCCATGACCCATATTATTGAGGATCCAACCAGAAGAGGGGCAATACTGGATTTGGTGATATCAAACAATGTAGAAGCAATAACAAATATTCAAGTCCTGGAACATTTGGGTAACAGTGATCATAACATGGTCTCATTTGAAATAAATTATCTAAAAACAGATTACTTGGGTTCAACAAAGACCTTAAACTTTAGAAAGGCAGATTTTTAATCAACTGAGGTCCAATCTACAAGTAATACTGTTTTTGCAAGGAAACATGTAGAAGATAAATGGGCAGTCTTTAAAACATTGTTAGAAAAGCACACTTATCAGTGTATACCCTTGGGTAATAAGTATAAAATAAATAAGTCAAAACCAATGTGGCTAAATAAACAGGTAGGGGAGGAAATGGACAAGAAGAGGAAGGCATTTAGATTCTTTAAGTCAGAAGGGATGGAGGCATTGTATCAGAATTATAAGGAATGTAACAAAAATTGCAAAAGGGCAATCAAATTAGCAAAAATGGATAATGAAAAAAGGATTGCAATAGAAAGTAAGGTCAACCCATAAAAGTTCTTTCAGTACCTTAATAACAAAAAAATGAGAAAAGAAAATATAGGACCCTTTCAGTGTGAGATGAGCAGGCAGATTATTGTAGATAAGGAAAAAGCTGAGGTTTTAAAAAATTCTTTGCCTCTGTGTTTACCAGGGAAGAATCAATGTCAATTGTAGTGCTGCAGGAGGAAGCCACAACCTCCATATTAATGAACAATTGGTTAACTGAGGAAGAAGTTCATAGGCGACTTGAAAAAATTCAAGTAAGCAAGGTACCTGACCCTGATGGCATACATCCAAGAGTTCTCAAAGAGTTAAGTTCAGTAATAGCCAAACCATTACATTTAATACAGTATTCAGGGACTCCATTCCCACAGGCTCAGCACCACAAAATTGGCATAAAGCAGATGGGGTGTCTATTTTAAAAAAGGGAGCTAGGTCACAACCATGAAATGACAGACTTGTAAGCCTGACTTCAATAGTGGGGAAACTACTTGAAGGTTTAATACGGGATAATAGTCAGCATGGATTTATGAAGGATAGATCATGCCAAACTAACCTTATTTCTTTCTTTAAGGTGGTAAGTAGGAATTTAGACCAGGGTAATGCAGTTGATGTGTATCACAGGAGACCATTGCTTTTAACACAAAAATTACCCGGATTCTTTGATTGAACAAAGCGTTAGACAAAATAAATTGTGATTTATTTACACGAGAAACACACACAGCATGAAATACAAAATATTACGAATAAACACTTACTGGGATGGGGTAGAACGAAATCAAATGTCCACGGAACGAAATTCACAGAAATCAAGTCTCTAGACATCAATTGCCAGGAGCGGGGTTGATGCGCAAAAAGAGCCGTGTAACAGTCCTTTGCTAGGGGCGCCGCTCGCAACCCCTGTATCGCCGCCGAAAGTAGTTTTTTCTTTTCCCCCTTTCAGGATTAATTCGGGAATCCTTAGTTCTAACGAACTTGCTGAGCAAGGTACAAATCTTAGTTATGATCGAATTTCTTGTACCGCATGATGTAGCTCCGCTGAATCTTTTCACAGCATGTTGAATCTATCTCCCGATTGGCTGCACGAGACTTTAAAAGACACACAAAGCCTATTCTTACACTGTGCAGCCAATCCCTGCATGGGAATTAATAATCCCACCTATTGGCACGCTCTGCCTGTACTTCGGAGAGCCGGGCAGAGGCTTCAAGGTATGCCACGGTCATGCGCTAACTTCGCACCTGAGCCTCTTAGCATACCTAACCAAGCCCCCTGAAGTCTACCCCTCCCATGACATATGGATAGTTGCCAGGCACAACTGTTTATCCCTACTTCCCGGCATGTAACACTTTTAAATATCGGTACCTTCTTAAGTCCGGACTTTCCTAGACACTCTGGAGTCGTCTCAGCATGGTGTCTTAGAAGTCTGCACTTAAGATATGCATGAGTTACTCACCAGAATGACCGGTCATATCCTGAACTTGCTAATTCCTAATGTATCCGCTGCCTCGCCTGCCTGAATGTAAATGCCCCTGCTCTTTATAATTTTAATACCCAAAAAGAGGGGAACTCTTATTTATTATTTTCCCTAAAATTTAACAACCCAAAAATCATGGCTGCCTTACTGTTGTGACCCCAGCAGTACCCACACCAATTTTCATCTTTCCCGCATGTTCCTAACTCAAATTAGCTATCTAATTATGTGTGGTCTGCGGTTTGGCAGTGACTCATTGTAGCAAGGCCTGGAGCGAAGACATGACCGCAGCTATACTTATCCAATTAACCTGCGGTTTAGGCCGTGATTCAGTGTAGCAATACGCGGAACTACCCAAAACACAACTGCACTTATCCAATTAACCTGCGGTTTAGGCCGTGACTCAGTGTAGCAATGCACGGAGCTAACCTAACCTCAACTCACTTATCCAATTAACCTAAATACAGTGATGGGGTACGTGTGGTTGCAACCCTCGGAACCAATGCATTAACGGTGACCGCAGTCATTGAATGTAGCTTCTTGAAACGCGTGTGGTTCGCTTATCCCTAGCCGGACACACAGACAATTCTAATGTAATTACAGGCTCTCAACCCGCAGTGGGCTGCAGAGCTAACATTTCACCGTTACAATATGACTCAGGGGCACCCAGCCAGGCATAATACCTTTATTTACTGGCCTGGGTACCCCCTCACCGTCACAATGTGGTCTACTTAGATTTTGCAAAGGCTTTTGATATGGTTCCACACAAGAGGTTGGTGTAATGCACCTGGATTGAAAACTGGTTGAAGGACAGATAACAGAGGGTTGTCATAAATGGATGTCAAAAGACGCTGTATGTCAGTGTTACATAGATACATAGTAGATGAGGTTGAAAAAAAAGACATACATCCTTCTAGTTCAATCTATGCTAAATTTAGGCGACAGTTACTTTTGAAAGCTCCTTGTACGGTCCCCAAATATATTTGTATATAGTTATAATATCCCCTCTTAGACGCCTCTTTTCTAATGTAAACAAATCTACAGTAACTTAGCTAGCCTCTCCTCATACATCAGATTATCCATCCCCTTTATTAATTTAGTGGCTCTTCTATGCACTTTTTCTAGTTCCACTTTCCAAGGAGTGGTACCCCAAAGTGTACTCCATATTCAAGGTGTGGTCTTACTAACAGTTTATAAAAGGGGCATAATTATGCATACTTCCCTTCCATCCATTGCCCGTTTAATGCAAGATAAGATCTTGTTTTCCTTTGCAGCTACTGCATGACCTTGGGCACTATCGCTAAACCTGCTGTCTACAAGCACTCCTAAATCCTCCTCCATCAAGGATTCACCTAATTTATACCCATTTAATTTGTAAGTTGTCTGTTTATTCATGTTTCCCAAATGCATATCCTTACAGTTATCTGTATTAAACCTCATCTGCCATTAACCTGCCCAAGTTTCCTGTCTATCCAAGTCCTTCTGGATAAAAATTACATCATGCTGTGATTCTACTACTTACACAATTTAGCCATCAGCAAAGAGGAGACACTGCTTTCTATAACAACCTCAAGGTCATTAATAAACAAGTTAAAAAGCAGGGGTCCCAGTACCAATCCCTGAGGTACTCCACGCACGACTTTAGCCCAACCTGAAAAAGTTCCATTTATGACAACCCTCTGTTGTCTGTCCTTCAATCAGTTTTCCATCCAGGTGCATATATTATTAGAGTCCAATTTGCTTTATTTTGTACACAACCTCGTGTGGAACCGTATCAAAAGCCTTGTCAA
Organism: Ascaphus truei; assembly: GCA_036426205.1. Lineage (NCBI taxonomy): Eukaryota > Metazoa > Chordata > Amphibia > Anura > Ascaphidae > Ascaphus > Ascaphus truei. The sequence goes on along the minus strand of WSYH01002613.1, from coordinate 50,857 downwards.
AATCTAAGTAGACCACATCAATCACGTTACCCTAGTCTAAATTCCTACTTACCTGCTCAAAGAAACTAATAAGATGACTTTGGCATGACCTATCCTTCATAAATCCATGCTATCACTAATTATTTTGTTTTTCATTAGGTATTCCTGAATATTATAAAGTAGTAAACCTTCAAGTAGCTTCCCCTCTATTGATGTCCGGCTTACAGGTCTGTAATTTCCTGGTTGTGATCTAGCTCCCTTTTTAAATATAGCACTACACCTGCTTAATGCCAATCTGGTGGCACGGAGCCTGTGCAAATTGAGTCCTTGTATTACAATAGCTGCAGTATGTCAGTGATATACCGTATATTACAATTGCTACTGCATGTCAGTGTTACAGTGTGTGTCTACTGTATGTATTACAATTGCTGCTGTATGTTGGTGTTAGAGTGTGTCTGTGTATTACAATAGCTGCTGTATGTCAGTGTTACAGTGTGCCTGTGTATTACAATAGCTGCTGTATGTCAGTGTTACAGTGTGCCTGTGTATTACAATAGCTGCTGTATGTCAGTGTTACAGTGTGTCTGTGTATTACAATAGCTGTGTGTGTCAGTGTTACAGTGTGCCTGTGTATTACAATAGCTGTGTGTGTCAGTGTTACAGTGTGCCTGTGTATTACAATAGCTGTGTGTGTCAATGTTACAGTGTGTGTCTATGTATTAGGTATAAATAGAAGTATGTGGTTTCTATTCCAAGATGGAATAAAACAGAGAACCACATGATGTGCCCTCGCCTGATTAAGGTAATTGAAGGATATTAATAAGGGTAGTTTGAGGCCAGCGTGGGACATCTACCTAAGGCTACGGCCCCAGTATCAACTGCTGCATGTGAGCCTGGAGACCTGGCAGCGCGTGCACAGATAAAAGCCGCGATTTGCATTTGTCAGGGTCGCGTCTAGTTCACCCTCTCCCGGCACCTCACCTCAGCCATCCGGAGACATGCAGATTCCCGTCCGCACGTACTGCTGCAACATCATGGCCGTGCTTGGCTCACGCCCCCAGGTGTGTTGTGCCGGCCATCCGGGGACACGCAGGGACTCCCGGCCATGCGCATCACCACAACTAGAAAAGAGGTTGGGGCGCTCCCTATTTGTATAGGCTTGTGATGTTGCCTGTGTGGTAGTGTGTAACCAAAGAAAGGGTAGTGTATACTTGCCCTTGTTGTTTTCTGCAGCTGGACCAGTAGAGAAGATAAAGCCCGGGATCTTCTTGTAGTTGCAGTGGAGGTGGAGGGTTGGTCAGCGCACGGGATTTTGCCTCGAAAGTAGAGATAAGATGATGAAGATATGGAACACGGTATTAGTGTTTTAGTAATCGAACGGTACAATACAGCCAAAAGAACTTTGGATTAAAAATGTATTGAAAATATATTTTTAAAAAAACTTAAAACTATTTGGAATTAAAGAACCTTGGTAATTAAAAGTAAAAAATATAAATGTATAAATCTAAAAATAGATTAGAAAATCCTTAAATAAAATCCTTAATAAAATTTAAATGGAATTGTGTGTTTTTTATTTTTTGTGAACAGAACAGAATAGGTGCTAATGTGGATGACTAACAGGGTGTTTTTATATAGCCTGTTGTTGGTCTGAGGTAAAAAGGGGATAATGGGGCTGGTTAGCAGAGTTTAATGTGCAGTCTTTCCTTCACGGAATGCTGCTAAAAACAATAACTTTCTCAACCTCCTAGTGGGCCAGTACGGAGTGCTTCCTCTCCCGGGGGCCCAAATAGGAAGAAAAGGGCCGAACTCGGTGAGTGAGCAAAATAACATTTATTAGATACAGAAAAAAAATCAAAATAACATCACGGTACAGCTTTAAAACAGCCAGCATCAGCCTGATCGTCCAGTGATATTCCTCTCACCAGTACAGCTCCCGTGGTCGGTCCGACGGCGGGACCGGAAGAGGAGGTCTCACCCGGATGTCAGCAAGGTGGCTGGGTCCTTCAATCAATGGGCTCCAGCAGGGAACAACTAGTTTCGCAATAATGCTTCGTCAGGTTCTGCCGCGCCTGTGCCTTCCCTCTTTGTAGGCAAATACCTAATTGATGATTGGATTGGTCATCAATTGGTATTGGTGCAATTAAATATAAAATGTAGAAACGACCTTATTGAGGGTTGGTTGTTAGACTAATGCCCAATAATATGAAAGACCAATAATGCTAAACTCTAAATACATACATAAATTGTTACAAGAGTGACAATGTTATACACAGTAGATAATCATGCACACATGATCTCTATCAGTTCTATGAGACCTCCCTCGCTCGAGGGTTAGGCAATTAGTAATTGTTGCAATCTACAGACATCTTTAAACAAATCTCTTAAAATTGGTAGCAGGTGCAGCACAAGCATGTGAAGTATAAACCTCTAAGTTATTCCTTCAGCAAATAATTCATACCTAAAGTGGCCCTTGCAGTAGAACTTCTGTGATGTGGGACATTTAAACTAAAAGCAAAAAAGCCAATGCTCAGATGGATGGATTAAGTAATATATTAAAAAATAATTAAAAAATAAAATTAGAATATAAAAATGTATTGTAAATAAAAATTGTTATGATGAATGTATGTGTAATTGGGGCACCAATGGTATCGCTATATGTTTAGACATCTGTCCTGAAAAAATATATATATATATATGGTGTATTAACCCAGGTTTAGGTGATATAATGTTAAAAAGTGACCCTGTGTGTGTCTTGACTCCCCCTTGCGGTGTTTGGAGAATGTCAATGGTGACCGGAATAGAATTGGATAGAATTTCCTACAAATATGATAGTTCAGTAATTCAAAAAATGGTCAGTAATTTATGAGTATGGAACTTGGATGTATTTCAGTATGGTTCATTGGGGATTTGACCCACGATCATATTAGGCCTTGCTTAAAAGCAGAGTGATAAGTTGGCTGGCATTACAGAGGCAAGGATGCTCATGTATCTGTTTGCACATATGCGATCAGAGAGAGTACAGAATTCTGAATGAGAAACAAATGGTGGTAAAGAGTATTGGTGTGTACCCAGTCTAGGTGAAATGTTAAAAAGTATTAAAAAGTATCCTTCAAAAATAATAGTAATTCAAAATGATGCTCAATAATTGAGAAATGGGGGTACTCGAATTCTTAGTGTGTGTTTCTAGGATTTTCAATGGGGATTTGTCCCCACAATCATATTGGCCCTCACTCAAAAGCAGTGTGAAGTTAACTGTGCTACGCAGAGGCAGATAGATTCATATACTCGTTGGTGCATATGTGAACATAGAGAACATAAAACATAGAGATTCAAAATAATACAATGTGTGTACGGTTAAGCGGAATGTAAGTGAATCATTCAATTGCGAAGTTACTGGTTCCAAATCGGGAGGGGGGTTGGGAGAAAGAAGCGAAGAAGGGAGGGAGAAGAAGAGAAACGTGATAGTGTGTTAAATAACATTTTCATTCAAGAAAAGCCCGCTGTCGAGTGTCAATGTTAAGTCTCTTGGGGTGCTAGGTCTTTAGTTTATAAATCCATAGTGTCTCCTTTTTTTGCTAGTTTTGTAAGTCTATCTCCCCTCTTCCACAAGGGGGGGAATGTTCATGGCTCTATATGTCAAGCCTGAGGGGTCCCCTGATTGATGTTAGTGAAAAATGTTTTGACACGCTGGGTCATAACTGTAGCGTAGGGGAGGTTACCAAATTGGAGATCCACAGTATACCCTCGAACTCAGTGGTAGGATGGTAGGCCGAATACTGTGCAACAGGGGCAGCTCTAGTAGATTAGACCACGTGCAGTCTCTTGCAATGATAAAGTGCTTGGTTTTAAATGTTCGCTGTTACATGTGATGAAAAGTCTATTTTGCGTTTGACCCTTGTTTGCAAGCTTGCAAGTACTGAATTATAAAACCTTGGCTGTGATAGCCATTCTCGTCCCTTTTGGAGTGTATCAGTTCTAAATAGGCTGGGTGCTAATTTTTTTATATTATTGGTTTTAAAGATGAACTGGGTTTTCGGGAGGTAGTTTTTAAGGGTGTCATCTCCTGTGATAGAGGTGCCAGTGTTATTAAGAATTTGTTGTATTTTGCCTGAATCCTGGCTGTATTGAGTTAAAAATGCGAAGTTTTAAAATTTTTTGTCGGTTGTTTTTGTTGTGTTTTTAGGAGATATCTCGTCGTTGTAGGAGGACCTGTCTCTTAATGGATTTATCTAGTGAGTTTTGTTGAATCTCTTGTTAATAAACCGATTTTTAAAATGTCTGCTGTTCTTTAAAAGTGTTACCGTCGCGTGCAATTCCGCCTGATACGGCGGAATTGGCTGGGGGTATGTTAGATAGCCACTTTTGTGGTGGAGCTGTTCTCAGTAGGTAGTTGTTGCAGTCTACTTTCTTGAAAAAATGTTTTTAGTTTTGATGAGAGAACTGTTCTCGACATAGAGTGTTAGATCTAAAAAATCTACAGAGAGGGTGGGTTGTGCAGGCCGTGAATTTTAGATTGATTTCGTTGTCATTGATAATTCTAAGAACCGTTTTAGATCCTCCTCGCTACCTTCCAAGAAGAAGAAGATATCATCTAATATCTCCGCCAAAGCGCCAGATCGCGCTAAATTCATGTATTGACCGATTTTGTCCTGTTCCCAGGCGTACATAAAAAGATTGGCGTAGCTTGGTGCAAATTTCGTGCCCATGCGGTGCCGCAGTTTTGTAGGTAGACTTTCATCAAAGTTAAAAAGGTTATTGTTTAAAATAAAGTTAATACTCTCTAGAATAAAAGATTTCTGTTCTATAAGAACGTTTGGGTCATTGCTTAATGTCCTATCAATGGCTGAAATACCATCCTCGTGGTTAATGGATGTGTGTATAGTGATGTTACATCACATGTGCATAGTATAAAATCTGGGCTCCATGCTGTTTGTTCTATCAGATTGATAGTTGTGTGGTGTCTCTGAGGTATGATTTCTCTCCCACGACGTAAGACTCGAAAAAACTAACCCATAACAAAAGAAAGTAAAATAAAAACATAATCTAACACTAAAGAAAAGACTGCGCTCAAAAAAACTGAGGACGATAAATCAATAACCATCAAACAAGCAGGATAAAGGGGGGGGGGGCGTAGTTATCATGGAACTACCAACTATAAAAAAGAAGCAGACAGGACCTCTCAGATGCTTTACATATGAGAGTCTAGAAAATCCCCATAAGAATTTCTGTACAGAATTCAAAACACCTAGACAAGGGATAAAGAAATAGGGGTAATTATAACACCAAAGAAGGTAATAGAATACTTGAATGTCAAATTCCCTGTGATGCGATTTCTATTTCTCCCAAAATACATAAAAGTCTGATAGACCCACCAGGAAGACCGACTATTGCGGGTATAGGCTCTCTCACCTCACGGACTGTCAGAATATATTAGGAATTTCCTAAACCTTACGTCGTGGGGATGAAATCATAACTCAGAGACACCACACAAAACTATCAATCTGAGTAAGAACAAACAGCATGGAGCCCAGATTTTATACTATGCACATGTGATGTAACATCACTATACACATCCATTAACCACGAGGATGGTAATTTCAGCCATTGATAGGACATTAAGCAATGACCCAAACGTCTTATAGAACAGAAATCTTTTATTCTAGAGAGTATAACTTTATTTTAAAACATAACCTTTTTAAATTTGATGGAAAGTACTTACCTACAAAAATGCGGCACCGCAATGGGCACGAAATTTGCACCAAGCTACGCCAATCTTTTTATGGACGCCTGGGAACAGGACAAAAATCGGTCAATACATGAATTTAGCGCAGATCTGGCGCTTTGGGGAGAATATATAGATGATACTCTTCATCTGGAAAGGTAGCGAGGAGGATCTAAAACGGTTCTTAGAATATATCAATGACAACGAAATCAATCTAAAATCACGGCCTGCACAAAACCCCAATCTCTGTAGATTTTTTTAGAATCTAACCATCTATGTCGAGAACAGTTCTCTCAAAACTAAAACATTTTTACAAGAAAGTAGACTGCAACAACTAACTAGAGAACAAGCTGCCACCACAAAAAGTGGCTATCTAACATACCCCCAGGCCAATTCCGCCGTATCAGGGGAATTGCAGCGACGGTAACACTTTTAAAGAACAAGCAGACATTTTAAAAAATCGGTTTATAACAAAGGATTCAACAAAAAACTCACGAGATGAATCCATTAAGAAGACAGGTCTCCTACAACGACGAGATATCCTAAAAAACAACAACAAAAACAACCGACAGAAAATTTTAACGTCGCATTTTTAACTCAATACAGCCAGGATTCAGGCAAAAAATACACAAAATTCTTAATAAACACTGGGCACCTTCTACAAGGAGATGACACCCTTAGAAACTACCTCCCAGAAAAGACCCAAGGTCATCTTTAAAAAAGCAGATAATATAAAGATAAATTAGCACCCAGCCTATTTAGAAACTGATAACCCAAAAGGGACGAAGAAATGGCTATCAAACAGCCAAAGGTTTTTATAAGTGCAGTATCTTGCAAAGCTTGCAAACAAGGGTTCAAACGACAAAAAAATAGACTTTTCATCACATTGACAGGCGAACAATTTAAAACCAAGCACTTTATCAATGCAAAGAGTGACTACGTGGTCTACTACTAAGCTGCCCCCTGTGGACTACAGTATGTCGGCCGTACAGCCGACCACTGAGGGTTCGTATATTGGAACATATTGGTAACATCGACGACAGGTTATGACCCACAGCGTGTCAAAACATTTTCACTACAGCATCAGGGGGGACCCCTCAGGCTTGACAATATAGAGCCAAATAGAACAGATTCCCCCCCTTGGGAGGGGGAGAAGATTACAAAACTAGCAAGAAAGGAGACACTATGGATTTATAATAAAGACGCTTTAGCACCCCAAGGAATAACATGACATCGACATCGGGGCTTTCTTGAATGAAAACATGTATATTTAACACACTAATCACGTTTCTCTTCTCTCCCTTCTTCTCTTCTTTCTCCCAACCCCCCTCCCGAATTTGGAACAGTAACTTCGCAATTGAATGATTCACTACATTCGCTTAACCGTACAAAAATTGTATTATTTTGAAATCTCTATGTTTATGTTCTCTATGTTCACATATGCACCAACGAGGAGTATATGAAATCTATCTGCCTTGCGTAGCACAGTTAACTTATCACACTGCTTTTGAGTGAGGGCCAATATGATTGTGGGGACAAATCCCCAAGAAATACTAGAAAAACACAACACAAGAATTCGAGTACCCCACATTTCTCAATTATGAGCATCATTTGAATTATATATTTTGAAGGATACTTTTTAATACTTTTTAACATTTCACCTAAGACTGGTAACACACCAATACTCCTTTACCCACATTTGTTATTCTCATTGCAGAATTCTGTACTCTTCTGATCGCATATGTGCAAAACAAGTACATGAGGTCCATCTGCCTCTGGTATAGCACAGCCAAACTTATCACTCTGCTTTTAAGCAAGGCCTAATATTGATCGTGGGGTCAAATCCCCAATGAACCATACTGAAAAAATACTCCAAGTTCCATACATCATTAAAATTACTGAACATTATGTTTGAATTACTGAACTATCATATTTGTAGGAATAATTCTATTCCAATTCTATTCCGGTACCATTGACATTCTCCAAACTAACCGCAAAGGGGAGTCAAGACACACACAGGGGACTTTTAACATTATCACCTAAACCGGGTAATACACCATATATATATATATATTTTTTTCAGGACAGATAGTCTAAACATATAAGCGATACCATATGGTAGCCCCAATTACACAACATTATCTATACAATTTTTTATGTTACAATACATTTATATTCTAATATATTTTTAATTTTTGATATTCTTTAAAATCCATCCATCTGAGCATTGGCTTTTTGCTTTTAGTTAAATGTCCCACATCACAGAAGTTCTACGTGCAAGGGGCCACTTTAGGTATGAAATTAATTTGCTGGAAGGAATAACTTAGAGGTTTACTTCACAATGCATTGTGTGCACCTGCTACCAATTTTAAGAGATTTGTTTAAAGATGTCTGTAGATTGCACAAATTACTAATTGCCCTACACCTCGAAGAGCTGGATTGTCATTTTGAATGTATTTCTGCCTTTCGTTGTCTTCACGGCCGACCTGAGGCGATTGGCCTTCGGAGGGTTTCTTTGAAATTTCTCGGTGTTTTTTTTTTATTTTCTTGGCATGCATGCTCGGGGCCACGATTGACGCCCCTCCGGGGGTGGATCCGCCCCCTCAACTGTTCTTGTCTTCTTCTTGAGGGTTCTGCCATAGCGTGGTGGTGTAGTTCTCTCTGTCTGCATTCCCCGGGAAGGGGGAAGGGGTGCGGCGAGGTCAGAGGAGGCGCCGGTGAGGCCGAGTAAAGACAACCGTCCCCCGACGCGTGAAATGCACCTTATGCTTGGGAGGTCGGCAAGCCCACTCGAATCCTCGGGAATAAGTTTCCCGGTGTGGGATCCCAGCCAACGTCGACTTATGTGAAGAGGTTTTCTTTAATCAAATTCAATTGTAGAAATAACTGATTAGGAGATCATGCTGCGGTGCATGTTAGAATTATCTACATGTCGTATAACCATTTGGTCCACTAATGGTCTGAACATTCTTAGATTTATGTATATGTATGTAGAGGTTGTGTTGTTGAGTTTAGAAGGTTTTAGTTTTTAGAATTGTATTATTGGGTTCTTTACCCACGTATTATTGGCGGGCATTTCATTAGTTCGAACGGACATACCCAAACCCTCAAATAATAAAAGAGGTCCGCGTTCGTTTTTAGTTGTTTCTTTTTTTTCTAATTTATTAAATTTTAATAATGGCAAACCAATACCATCTGAGGACCCAATCCACAATCATCAGGACGGTCATGTTGCCTACAAAGAGGGAAAGTGACAACCCAGACAGGGCATCTCGGCAGGAACATGACGAAGGCATTTATTTGGCGAAGAAACAGTTAGGATTCATGTGTCCTTGGTATGGGGGAGACACGATTTGATTTTCATATTGAAGGCGAATGTGAAGGACACCATCCCCCCAGTCCCAGCCTCTGATGAACATTCCGGGTTGATGAGAAACCCGGGGGACCGGTCCGAAAACGAAGTCATGCAAATGTTCTCGTCTTCCTATTTTGCACCAGTGCTCTCTCCCTTGTATCATCTAGGTCCCTTCTTCGTTCTTGCGCTTCAGTCCCCCTGAATTCATTTTGAACGAGGGCAATATGATTCTTTCCGTTCAGTTTTCGTCAGACTCGTCTTCCTTTGTCTCAACCTTGACGGACAACAAAAGATCCTAACGGTGGATTCATGGGTAAGCCCACTTAGGGCCGTAGGAGGATAATCCGCCTAAATTATTTTATTTTTTAGAATTTCCTTTAGTGGTTATGAGCAAGGAATGGCTAGGAGTATCTTGTAGAGCGGGAGTACCCCGTGGTTGCGGTGGTCTATTGCCTCTTGTGAACGGTTCTTTGCTGTGTATTTTTCCCTGTTTTTTTTGAAAGTACTGTTTGTGACGCCTCTCGGACGACAATCATCGTGGCTCCTGGGAGTTCTTTGTCTTTCTGTGCCGATGGTATACCTGTCGCTTTGCTCTCGGCTTGGGACCATCGTGAGTTTCCCCCCCTTAGGTTGTGTGGTTCTTTATTTTGAAATTTTTTGTTTAATTATAAATATAAATGTGTTTATTTTGATAACATAGCACCGAATGTGTTCGGACATTTTATTAAATATATTGGGGACAATTTTAACACCCAAAAGGGTGGAGGAGAACGCGCAGTTTGAACAAGTGGTGATAGGCACAAGTGAGAGTAGAGAGAGCGCCTGCGAGTGAGAAAGAAGATATGAGAAGAATTAGCAACATAACGTACTGACACACCCCCCACACATTTAGGAGGTGTGTTTTTGAAAGTTAGAAAGTTCTTGTTTTTTTTTTTAGCAGCATCGTGAAGGAGCAAAAGACTGCCCAAAGGTGACTCGGCCCCCACCAGCTAGGGAAAGGAAAAGGAAAACATTCGAAATGTCGAAAGGGATGCATCCTCTATCCCATTCGTTTTCTTTAATTTATCTCGGACTTCAAGGGCATAATTTTTTAAAACTCTGGCTATACCAAGCCCCCATTATCCCCTTTTTTTTTTTACCTCAGACCAACAACACAGGCTCTAATGATATGAAACACAGCCGTCTGTTAGAATACACATTATAGCACAATATTCTGATTCTGTTCACAAAAAAATCAAAAAAACAACAACAATTCCATGATCTTTTAAAATTTATTTAACGGATGGTTTATTAAGGCATGGTCTATCTTGTTTTAGATTTTATAATATTATTATTGTTGACTTTTAATTACAAAGGTGTCTTAATTATCAAATAGTTTAATTAAGCTTTGTTTTATAAACAATATATGGTGTCATACATTTTAATTGCCAAAGTTTCGATTGTGGGCGTTATTGAACGTTCGATTACTCTAAAAACACTAATACCGAGTGTCCAATATCTTCCTAATTCATCTTATCGCTACGTTTCGAGCAAAATCCCGTGCGCTGACCAACCCTCCACCTCCACTGCATCACCACAACTGGCAGCCCGCTCAGACATGCACCCGCATCAAAGTGCACAGCGATAGCGGCGCACCCGCCTCACACCGCACACCTCCCACGCACACCATCCGCACGGCGGCTAATGCCAGGACTATCCTCAGCTGTGCTACACCTGATCCACAGGTAACTTCATCCTATCACCTCTATACCTATATCTAACCACTCCCCGCTGCCTTCTTTCCATTGGTTCCTCTTCCTTCTTATACCCACTCAGCCCTCTGCTTGTTGCTGAGCATAAACTGTTTATGCTCCGTGCTCACTGCAGCCTGAGTTTTGCCTTTACCTTGAACTTGCCAAAAACCTGTTGTGACCTATGCTAGTACCTGGACCCGCCTCTTCTATATCCTTCGACCATAGCTTATGGACAATGACCACTCTTCTCTCTCCAACCCCGGACCACGGTGTCACGGGAGACCGGCACTTTTAACACATTTATACCCGGTGTTCGTATGATTGAGCAAAGCAAGGAGATAAAATAAATTGTAATTTATTTCACGAATGGACATATACAAAATGTTACACAATTACACTCAAAATACACTTACTGGAACAGGGCAAACGAAATAAAATGTTCCCAAAATAAACAAAGTCTCTAGGAGCAATTTCCCAAGAGCGGGAGTTGCTCGCAAAATGGCTTGAAACTTTCCGCGGTCAGCAGCACTACCTGCAACTGCTGTGTACTCTGACGGAGTTGCTTCTTTCGTTCTGTCTCCACCGTACTGGCACTTGGAATCTTTGTATTTTACGAAATCTTAGATGTTTCTTACGAAGCTTGATAAAATCTTAGGTGAATCTGATTCCCGATGGGCGGCAAGGTTTTTTTTAATAAGGTTTAAAACCCTATACCTAAACAGTGCAGCCAATCCCTCCGTGGGAATAATTTTTCCCACTTATCCTCTAGTTGCCAATAATTTAGAAACCGAGCAGAGGAGGCTTCTCATTCTGCTAAAGGAATGCGCAAACCTCGCACCTCTGCCTCTTAGCATATGTGAGCAGACCTCCTTACCTGGCGACACTCAGTCTGGGCTAGCCACCATTTGCTAAACTGCCCGCACTTTACACTAGGATGGGGGTACTTGAGGATCCCATCCCCAACTAACACCTTGGGGACACTGAGCCCTTTCAACTCTGGGCTTTTACAGACATCACGGCACCAAGCCAGCGGGATGTCTTAGAAGACCGGAGCTGCAGATCTTTAACTCATTTAGTGAGTCACTAGACGCATACTAAGTGGGGGCTACAATAAATAAGTAATTCCCGGTCCCTGGTGGTCTGAATGAAAGCCCAAATGTGCCTAACATATTTAATACACTATTTGAGGGGGACTTTCATTCATCAATTTTTATACAAACTTATAAAAATTGTGCTATGGGTGTTTTTCATGTTTCTCCCTGAATTATGCGCACAGCAAGTTTCAGCACACGGGGAGCTTCCTAGCAGAAGTTAGCACACAGCCGCTTTTATTTCTCAAGTGCCGAGTTTAAAAACATTTTTTCTCTCGCCACCTTATACCTGGTGAGAGATACACTGAACCCCTTTACTGAGTTCTGGGGGTTTGGGCATATACCGGGGGACCCAGGAATGTGATTTCCCCCTGCCCGGTAAAAAGACAATTGTGACTAAAGCGCTAAAGTGTCTATAACTAATTAGGGATTAAACAAATAGTGAGAAAGTAAACCCTTTACATAGAAGGTTAGGCTGCCTGGTACCGACTGTCTACTACAGACAGAAACAGAACATAAAACAAAAATAAACCTGGCGCCAAATAAATGTCCAATATGGTAAGTCCTGTGGTCCTCAGTGAAACTGCACAGATGCTTTCAGGCCATGTAACGAGAAAAAACACAAACAAAAAACAAAATCATAGCGTATAACTGCTGGGTGATGTCAGTCTACACTATTCCCGTGTGTGACAGAAGGGAGATTCGGGCGATTGTACCGGCGTTACAGAGTACTAACTCTGTTAGAACATCCTCCCGATGTCATTTGGACACCAACTTTGTTTCATCACCGCTTGTTATCACCTTGCTTCTCGTAAGTAGGGTTTTGATTTTACCACCTCCGGATGATCAGCTGTCCTTCATTGTTACTATTGCGGTTCTCTTTTTAATGGCACAGTTCATTATATTTTAATAAATATATTTTAGTCTGTTACTAGGAGTTTGTTTGTATGATTTGTTTGCAGTGTAGACTGACATCACCCAGCAGTTATACGCTATGATTAGTTTTTTCGTTTGTGTTTTTTCTCGTTACATGGCCTGAAAGCATCTGTGCAGATTCATTGAGGATCACAGGACTTACCATATTGGACATTTATTTGGCGCCAGGTTTATTTTTGTTTTATTTTCCCCCTGCCCGGTGTTACTGTTCTGGTCTGTGCTGAAGCAGGGAGACTTGGCAATGAGCTGCAAACTGCTTCCTAGGGAGGTATTTTTTCTAGTGGTCTGTGTCTTCATATCCCCAGGAATCTGGTAGGATTCCTGAGTACATGTTTTGGGGTAACCAGCAAGTCTGGCCCCCTTCTTCCCAAACACACCCTGACAACACTATACCGTAAAATCATCCCTGAAACTCATGCCCTGGGCATCTCCGCTGGTTAGCACTCCTGCAACAGTAAACCACACACACATCTTTATTGAAACACAATGCACATGCCATAACGGGGTTGCAGAGCTGACACTTCATACCCCCAATATGGCTCAGGGTCACCCAGCAGGGCATAATACCTTTATTATTGGCCTGGGTACCCCCTCACCATCATACACGGCAAGTACTCTCTGATTTTGACCGATTCACCACAGAGTTCCGAAGGGTCTTTGACACACCAGGGCGAAAGGTAACCACAGCTTCCACTCTTCTTAATATCTCACAGTGGAACCATACAGTGGCTCTCGTAGCCACCGTAACCGGCTGGAATGAGGAGGCCTTGATGGTGGCATTCTGGCAGGAGCTGTCCGAAAACTTCAAAGACGAGCTGGCGGCCTTAGAACGCTCCGCGTGATTATAGGCCCTGGTGGCTCTCTGCATATGCATGGACCAACATCTCCAAGAGAGGAGAATGGAGAGAGGAAGTACGTGGTACGCACTCATACTTTTCCCATCCCGCCGCAGGCGTAAATGTCTCACCACCAGCCATAGACGAACCCATGCAATTGGGATTGCACCCGCTTCTCCACTGCCATCCGGAGATATGCAGAGACTCCCGTCTGCAGGCACGTATCGCCGCAACAGGCGGCCCGCTCAGAACATCATGGCCGCACTTGGTTCACGCCCCGTCCGGAGATGCGCAGGGATTCCCGGTCGCACATCACTGCAACTGGAAGCACACTCAGGCACGCACCCGCACCAAAGTGCACAGCGATAGCGGCGGCGCACCCACCTCGCACCTCGTTCATGCACCCTCCGCTCAGCGGCTAATGCCAAGACTATCCTCAGCTGTGCTACACCTGATCCGCAGCTAACTTCATCCCATCACCTCTCTCCTACATCTAACCACTCCCCCCTGCCTTCTTTCCATTGGTTCCTCTTCCTTCTTATACCCACTCAGCCCGTTGCTTGTTGCTGAGCATATACTGTTGTTAATGCAATAGAGATGGTGTAGTGGTCAGCGCAAGGTGTTGAACTCGTGAAATAAAAGAGAATAAAATACACAAATTCAGTGCATATATTAGAAAGGCAGAGTTGGTCTTAGATTAGGAGGGGAGGGAATGGGGAAGAAGGGGGGAGGGGAAAGGGAAGGGTGATAAGGGACGGATGATGGTGTTAATATAATAATCAAGAAACAATAGACATAAGTTTCAAAGACTCACACGGCCTAATGTGAGACTATTCCCTCAGAGAAGAGTGGATATGATGTTGCATATAACCTCTAAAAGGAGGAATAATGGAGAAGTAGCTCACACGGCCTTGTGTGAGCCCCTTCCCTCAGTGAATGTTGTTTTCAATCTTTAGGGAATCAGTCTCGTCTTTCTTTCCAATGCTCTCAATGGAGGTAGTGTGTGAATAGCTCTTTTCCAGGTGCCCAAATACCAAGAAATGGGCAAAGCCTGGATTAGTACCAAATAAAAGTTTATTATAACAACAAAAGATAAAAAAACAATTATGTAGCACTCACACTCAATGAACAAACAGCCCGATGCCAGCCGTGGGTCTGCCCGGTGGACCCCTTTCCTCCGGTTGAGCTCCCGCTAGCGCGTCCGACAGCGGGACCGGAAGGGAGGATCTTTCCGGAAGTCCGGCGGCTGCCTGGGTCCCTCACACAATGAGCTCCGGCAGGGAACTACGCGTTTCGCAGTGATGCTCGTCAGGTTCCTGCCGGATGCTCATCGTCCTCACTCTATATAGGCAAGTCTATCAATTACTCTAATATGGTGATTGACTGTACCTGTTGCAGCGAATTTATTAAAAACTTCAATCAACTTGTATGCTTTCTTTTCTTTAACCATATAGTGCCATGTAAAAACGAACGGTGAGAATACCTGTATAGCATGTACAGTATTCTGTCAAGTCGCTTTTCTCAGTAAATCCTGCCTTTGCAAAGTATACAAAGTGAAAGAATAGGAGCCAGCGTTCCTATGCAATGCTCACAGGGAACAGCCATGCATTATAAACAATGAAATATTTCCAAATCATACAGCACAATGTAGTTATATCCTTGCCACTAGTAACCCTTATAGCCACTCTTTGTGGACTCCCACTAACCTCTGTATAAGGTATATTTTGTATGGGTGTCACAGGCCATGGGTAAAGTGCAAATAGGAAAAAAAAGGAAACTCACAAGTCTCTTGAGATCCAGGTGCTGTAGGGCGTGCTCCTACCGGGTTGGTATACCATGCAGAAGTTTCTTGGGTGGCGGTGCAGCTGCCTTTGAAAAATCGTGGGACCAAAATTGCAAGTAAACTGGGTACAAAACGTTTATTAGCACATAAAAAACAGCAACAGACAAACTCTGACGCGTTTCAGCCGCCAAGGGCCTCTAAAGTATAGTGATCACCAGGAACATAGATATAGAGCTAGATCACCCAATGAAAATTAAAGGGCTAGATCCCCTCTAGAACTTCGAGACAATAGGTACGAGAGCGAGCGAAGCCCAGTGAGAGAGCGAAGGTCCCCCCATAGACATTCAGGGACTTTTTAAGAACAAGCCCCAGTACGCAAAGCCCCCCCCTCTAACGACTCAAACCGATACCAACCTTTGGAGGAAGAGAGAGAACAGGATTCCCCAAATGTGCGGGCCAAAAAAGACCTCACGAGGCAAACGGGGAGGAAGACGTTTGCAGAAAAAGACCAGCAACGTAAAGGACACTAACAATATTTTTAATCTGAGTAAGAGAAGTTTAGATGCAGATGAATGCAGTTTAATCAAAAAAGGCCTTAACTTTGCACCAGCTGTTGCAGCAAGTGGTTTTAATTTATACATTGATGCCCATAAATTTATACGACAAGTAACACTAAAGAAATTCTTTTTAACCAAAGATGCCCAAAGTAGGGAAATCGTAAATAATAGCGTACCAACGATGACAGACAAGAACATTTTTAAACATTCAACACGTAAACCAAAATCCAAATTTTATCCGAGTTGGGCTAAGAGCCATAACATAGAGACATTTCATCAGAAAATCCAAGAAGACTTTGAGAAATTAACTGTAACCAACAAAAGTAAAATTAAAAACAATCTCACACTCAAAGAAAAGACTGCGCTTAAAAAACTAGAAGATGAAAAGTCCATTACTTTTAAACAAGCCGACAAAGGTGGGGGGTGGTAATAATGGATACAGACTACTATAAAAAGGAGGCAGAAATAATTATTTCTGATGCCACTACCTACGAATGCTTAAAAACAAATCCCCACAGTAAGTTCTGTGCAGAATTCCTAAAACATTTGGACAAGGGCAGGGGGATAGGGGTTATCAACGAAAAGGAATATGAGTATTTAAATGTGAAATTCCCCATAATGCCCATTTTCTATTTCCTGCCCAAAATCCACAAAAGTCTGACTGCTCCACCAGGATGACCCATTATCTCTGGGATTGGTTCCCTCACCTCGCGACTATCAGAGTACATAGACATATTTCTGCAACCATATGTCGTGGGGATGAGGTCCTATCTCAGAGATACTACACAAGTTCTTAATATGTTAGAACAAACAGAATGGAGACCAGGTTACAAAATGTGCACTTGTGATGTAGCATCACTGTACACGTCCATCAATCATGATGATGGAATCAAAGCTATCGACAGAACACTAAGTATGGATGCAAATGTACATATGGAACAAAAATCCTTCATCCTGGAGAGTATTATCTTTATTTTAAAACAATCTGTTCAATTTTGATGGGACTCACTTCTTACAAAAGTGTGGAACCGCCATGGGTACCAAATTTGCGCCAAGTTCTGCCAACCTTTTCATGGACGTTTGGGAACAGGATACCATCTGGTCCGTCCATGAATTTGACGCAGATTTGGTACTGTGGCAGAGATACATCGATGACATTTTCTTTATTTGGAAGGGAAGTGATGAGGACTTAAATCGCTTCATAGAATATATTAATAGAAATGAAATTAATCTAGTATTTACGACATGCATAAGGCCCATTTCAGTAGATTTTTTAGACCTCACAGTCTATGTTGAATTTTTTTTTTAAAAACGAAGACTTTTTACAAACAGGTGGACTGCAACAATTATCTACTAAGAACGAGTTGCCACCACAAAAAATGGCTGACCAACATACCCCCAGTCCAATTCCGCCGAATAAGGCGAAACTGCAGTGACAATCAAGTCTTCAAAGAACAAGCTGACATTCTAAAAAATCGGTTTGTCAACAAGAGGTATGATAAGGACACAATGGATGAATCAATTAGGAAGGCAGGCCTTCTGAAACGTGAGGACATTTTAAGGACAAACCCTCAACAACCAAAGGGAGATTTTAAAGCAACTTTCATAACACAATACAGTCAAGATTCAGGGAAAATACAACAAATTCTAAATAGACACTGGCACATCTTGCAAGGTGATGCCACACTTAAGGATCATCTCCCGGAAAGACCTAAAATCATCTATAGGAGGGCAGATAATATAAAAAATAGACTAGCTCCAAGTCTTTTCCAAACAGAATCCAATAAGAAAGAAACCAATTGGCTGCCGAAAGCAAAAGGCTTTTTTAAATGCAGTACTTGCAAAATATGCAAACAAGGTTCGAATGAAAAGTTAGATTTTTCCTCACATGTTACGGGGGAACATTTCAAAACCTCACATTTCATTAACTGTAAAACCGAATATGTTGTCTATTTATTGAGTTGCCCATGTGGTCTCCAGTATGTCGGACGCACAAGTCGACCCCTGAGGGTTCGCATACTGGAGCACCTGGGCAACAGCCGACGAAGATTAATGACCCACAGTGTGTCAAAACACTTTGCACTCCAGCATTCAGGAGATACATCTGGCTTGGAATTTAGAGCTTTAGAACAGGTTCCCCCGAACTGGAGAGGGGGGGATAGACTAACTAAGCTAGCCAAGAAAGAGACTTTTTTGATATATAAATTAAAAACCTTGGCTCCACAAGGATTAAACATCGACATCCACATTGGGGCTTTTCTGCAGTAACCAGTCTAACACTACCTTTTCTTTCTTCCTTTTTGCCCCCTTTTCCCCTCCTACCATGTTTCCCTAGGCTCATCGTGCCGGTTGATTTCCATGCATGTTTTCATTTTTAACCTTAATTGTATAAACATATGTATTAAATTGGTGGGCCTAAGTTAGAGGTCTATTACAATACAAGATTATTACATTGCATTTGCATCCATCTTGGAACCATCTTCCCTAATGGGAAGTCTATTGGTTATATAATAGAGCTGTTATCGCACATCTCAACGTGCATTTATTCTGGTATCCTTCTTTTCCCTAATGGGACATCTTTTATGCTATAATGTAGAGCCATCATTCACGATGTAAATTCAATTATCAATATTCTTCATTCCATAATTGCCCACACGGGGGAGCTGTCCTCTCAAAACAATGGCTCTGTTTCACAGCTTTTACAGCATTTAGAGGTTCTAATGTATTTGTAATACAAGTGCTTAGGTGATGTCCTCTTTACTCTCTTTGCTCTACGCAAAGCCATCATGACTACAGTTTTATATACACCGATTACCTTTTATCCACTTATCTTCTTTGTTGGATGATTACCAACTGTTTCTTAATTGTTTTTCAATTGTTTTTTTAATATAGTATGAACTTACATTCTTGAATTGAACATTTTTAAAGATCAGTTTAGATCAAATGATTTTACTATACCATTATAATCATCATTTGTAGAATTAGTTATTCATTTTTTTCATCAGAGGTTTTGAACCTACATCCTCTGTTTGTTTGTTTGTATTTATATTTACTATTAATGTTAATTTTTAACTTATGTACGGCTATACATCGATGCTTCGGCAATTTGGCAACTGTTAACGCAGTGTATACGGTTATATCTAGTGTTTTGTATGACCACTAAACAGCTTTTGCCTAACGGACGGTCTATGTACACGTAAGAATGTGAGGCTGTTAGAAGCCAGAGTAGACCCAGCATGAGTGCTTTATGAGGGCAGATATCGTTATCAAACATAGGTATGGACATAAGGGTCTTTCATAGCACATATTGTAGCAAGCGCTTTATTGTGTTAGACTTTACTATGAGGTTATGGATTAGCATTTCCGTGTATAGACATCATCTGTACACAGTCTGGACGAGGGAGCCACTTTTACACTAGAGGAACATAGCTGTAAAACAGCATATTCATGCTATTATATCAATCTATGTGAATAGAGATCAGTCACTCTTTATTCACCTAGTTAGCAGGAGTGATTGCCATTCTTTGCAAAGGCAGGATTTACTGAGAAAAGCGACTTGACAGAATACATGCTATACAGGTATTCTCACCGTTCGTTTTTACACGGCACTATATGGTTAAGAAAAGAAAGCATACAAGTTGATTGAAGTTTTTAATAAATTCGCTGCAACAGGTACAGTCAATCACCATATTAGAGTAATTGATAGACTTGCCTATATAGAGTGAGGACGATGAGCATCCGGCAGGAACCTGACGAAGCATCACTGCGAAACGCGTAGTTCCCTGCCGGAGCTCATTGTGTGAGGGACCCAGGCAGCCGCCGGACTTCCGGAAAGATCCTCCCTTCCGGTCCCGCTGTCGGACGCGCTAGCGGGAGCTCAACCGGAGGAAAGGAGTCCCCCGGGCAGACCCACGGCTGGCATCGGGCTGTTTGTTCATTGAGTGTGAGTGCTACATAATTGTTTTTTATCTTTTGTTGTTATAATAAACTTTTATTTGGTACTAATCCAGGCTTTGCCCATTTCTTGGTATTTGGGCACCTGGAAAAGAGCTATTCACACACTACCTCCATTGAGAGCATTGGAAAGAAAGACGGGACTGATTCCCTAAAGATTGAAAACAACATTCACTGAGGGAAGGGGCTCACACAAGGCCGTGTGAGTTACTTCTCCATTATTCCTCCTTTTATAGGTTATATGCAACATCATATCCAATCTTCTCTGAGGGAATAGTCTCAGATTAGGCCGTGTGAGTCTTTGAAACTTATGTCTATTGTTTCTTGATTATTATATTAACACCATCATCCGTCCCTTATCACCCTTCCCTTCCCCCCCCCCTTCTTCCCCATTCCCATTCCCTCCCTCCCCTCCTAATCTAAGACCAACTCTGTCTTTCTAATATATGCACTGAATTTGTGTATTTTATTCTCTTTTATTTCACGAGTTCAACACCTCGCGCTGACCACTACACCATCTCTATTGCTGCTATAAGAAGATCCTGGGCTTCATCTTCTCATCGGTCAAGCTGCAGAAAAACAACAAGGGCCAGTATACACCCCCCCTTTTTTTTCTTGGTTTCACACAAATCCACAGGCGCTACATTTCTATACGATACAAAGTAGGGAGCGCCCCAGTTTTTTCCTTTTGTGCTACTGTTGTTTATGCACCATGCTCCTCCTCGACCACGGCTTATGGTCAACTGCCACTCTCCAACCCCGGACCACAGCAAGTACTCTGACCTACCTAAACTCTCCTACCCTGACCCAGCTATACGTCCCCAACTCTGCTATCCGGACCTGGCCCCGTGGTTGTAGGGCGGCAGTTATTTACATCCCTACTTCATCCCCGCGGTCTAGTCCAGGTTGTAGTGAGAATCCATGTCAGTAGGGGAGCAATGGGAAGCGCAGGGGCATGGCAAAGACCGGGAATGAGGGGGGGGGAGCCATGCCGGGCCATATCTGCCCTTCCATTGGCTGTCCACTGACCACATGATCGCGTCGCGGCATGGGAAGAAAAAAAACTCTCGTCTTCCCTTCCAGCGCACACGCCATCGCGATACATGAGCGCCCACTGGGGACCTGGCCTAAGATGCCAAACAGTATATGTATATAGTTCCCCCTGTAACGGATCTTCTGGCCCAGCCTGATCCACCCAATCCCACACCGGCCCCCGCGGACCAACCAGTCCCCATTACAGTGTAGTGTCTGGTGGTGAACCCGCCGGCAACAGGACTCCCGAGTCTCCCGCATGATGTTGTGTGGGGATTGCCAACCCAGACAGGCAGCTGAGGTAGTGTGCTTGAGTCCTATCTATATCCAGTGCAGCGCCTCCACCTCATCAGGATCTCAGCGTCCACTTGTGGATGGTTCTGGTGAGGAACTCCTCTGTGGTGCACTCCTCTGTGTAATCACTCCACACTTACACACGAGGGTATAGTTTAACAGGATCATCTTTATTGCTTGCGGCGGGCCAGCTGCCCTTCACAGTAGTTGTACTCAGCCGCTCATGTTCACCGCACTTCCCTTTGAAAGGTAGCCTCTCCTTAATTGGGGATCACCTATCTCCTCGTAGGGAGACAGTCCCTGTGCCAGGTCCCTGGTCACAGTGTCATAAGCGGTATTCTTCCAAGTCTGCACTCAGACTTGTTCCTTCTACCACCAACCTACTGAACTCTACTCCTCCAACTACTAACTTTTGAACAGTGCTGTGCCTTATGTATCCTCTGGGGGCTGGCACAACTCTGACATCACTAATCATGGATGCAGAGCACATGACCACTCCCATCCATACATAGGGCACCTCACCAGGGTGTGAGGGCAAACCTCCATAATTACTGCTGGCATGCCCATAACTTACCAGGCCTTATTGTCAGCAGGAGAGATGACTACAACCATTTTACAGCATGGTTACACCCCTATAGACGAATTGAGGTATATGAGTAATCTTAAAAATTCCTTTATTGTATATTTACATAAAAAATATATATTGGGGGGTGAAAAAACAAACAAAAACTGAACAGACACTTACAAGGGCCACAGACACTGCACACCTTTAACTAGCTGAGCGTGATATGCCCCAATTCCTCAAATCCACTTGAGACCAGGAAAGTATCAGAATCTTTGCCAGACAGAGGTGCAGAAATCTGGAAACAGGCCACTGGCTGTGTACGACTGGAGGGTAGAAATCATCAGGAAGCGCAAAACATGTGGAATACAAAAACAACAGACTGATGGTGCAGTATTGTAAAAATTCGGTGATATATAAATGGCAAAGTCTATGTTCAGAATACTCACAAACGTGAGAAGTGAAATGGGCACGTAAAGGTATCTTTAAACCGTAGATAGCAGCCAGGTATTCAAATAGGCACAACACTTTCGATCAGGTACACCTTTACCGTGGGCCCTTAGGAATAAACAGAACCAGACATAGTGCAGACTGTACACAAAAGTTTATAAAAGTAAGTAAAATCCAAACAAATCACATGGTATTTGAAATAAACAAGCATATAGATCACAATAATGGATCTCTGCGGACCGGATGAGTGGTGTCTCAGCTGTTCCTCGGTACTGGCGTGCGTGTCACGGATGCGTCTCACCGAAGACCGGAAGTGACGTCATCCGTTTCCAGAGGTTCCGGTTCAGTCTTGTGGCATCACTCTACGCGTTTCACCTTGTCGGTTTCTTCATGAGTCCTGAAGTCCATGTTGTTGGCGCTTAGATTAAGGGCATATCCATGTATAACGGTATCCCTCAGTGCGTATAGCCGGGATTTAAGCAGTAAACTCGAAGTAATAGGCGCTAGTATTGAATGTGACTGTTTATATATTTCTAAGCTGCTGTATGTCAGTGTTAGGCTGCGTCCATAGAAGGACAAGCCGTGCTGAGCCGCACGGACGCTCCGCGCTGAGCCCCGGCATCCTCAATGAGGACGTCTTTAGAGGGGGCTCACGCGAGCGTCCGCAGGCGTGCTGACGAGTTGGATTTTTCAGCCGACAGCCAAAGCTGTTTTTCAGCGCACTGTCGGCTGAAAACATCCAATAAGCGCGAAGCAGCGTCAACGTCACGGCGCCGTGACGTCGACGTCAGTGCGTCGCGGGCGATTGGCCCAGCGACGTCACTGCCCCGCCTCCCCCCGTCACCAGATCGCGACCCACAGCGTCAGCGCGCATCAGCACTGCTCCCATCTTTATGGACGCAGCCGTGCAGCGTGTCTGTGTGTAATACACATTGTAATAAAAGCTGTGTGTGTCAGTGTTACAGTGTGTCTGTGTATTACAATAGCTGCTGTGTGTCAGTGTTACAGTGCGTGTATGTGTATTACAATAGCTGTGTGTGTCAGTGTTACAGTGTGTCTGTGTATTACAATAGCTGCTGTGTGTCAGTGTTACAGTGTGTCTGTGTATTACAATAGCTGTGTGTGTCAGTGTTACAGCGTGTCTGTGTATTACAATAGCTGTGTGTCAGTGTTACAGTGTGCCTGTGTATTACAATAGCTGCTGTGTGTCAGTGTTACAGTGTGTCTGTGTATTACAATAGCTGTGTGTCAGTGTTACAATGTGCCTGTGTATTACAATAGCTGCTGTGTGTCAGTGTTACAGTGTGTCTGTGTATTACAATAGCTGTGTGTCAGTGTTACAGCGTGTCTGTGTATTACAATAGCTGTGTGTGTCAGTGTTACAGTGTGTCTGTGTATTACAACAGTAGGTATGTCAGTGTTACAGTGTGTCTGTGTATTACAATAGCTGTGATGTCAGTGTTAACAGTGTGCTGTGTATACAAACAGCTTGTATGTCAGTGTTACAGTGTGTGTGTGTTTACAATAGCTGTGTATGTCAGTGTTACAGTGTGTCTGTGTATTACAATAGCTGCTGTATGTCAGTGACAGTGTGACGTGTATTACAAATAGAAACTGGGTATGTCAGTGTTACAGTGTGTCTGTGTATTACAATAGCTGTGTGTGTCAGTGTTACAGTGTGCCTGTGTATTACAATAGCTGTGTGTGTCAGTGTTACAGTTTGTGTGTGTATTACAATAGCTGCTGTATGTCAGTGTTACAGTGTGTGTCTGTGTATTACAATAGCTGCTGTATGTCAGTGTTACAGTGTGTCTGTGTATTACAATAGCTGCTGTATGTCAGTGTTACAGTGTCTGTGTATTACAATAGCTGCTGTATGTCAGTGTTACATTGTGTGTCTGTGTATTACAATAGCTGTGTGTGTCAGTGTTACAGTGTGTGCCTGTGTATTACAATAGCTGCTGTATGTCAGTGTTACAGTGTGCCTGTGTATTACAATAGCTGCTGTGTGTCAGTGTTACAGTGTGCCTGTGTATTACAATAGCTGTGTGTCAGTGTTACAGTGTGTCTGTGTATTACAATAGCTGTGTGTCTCAGTGTTACAGTGTGTCTGTGTATTACAATAGCTGTATGTCAGTGTTACAGTGTGTCTGTGTATTACAACAGCTATGTATGTCAGTGTTACAGTGTGTCTGTGTATTACAATAGCTGTGTATGTCAGTGTTACAGTGTGTCTGTGTATTACAACAGCTATGTATGTCAGTGTTACAGTTTGTGTGTGTATTACAATAGCTGTGTATGTCAGTGTTACAGTGTGTCTGTGTATTACAATAGCTGCTGTATGTCAGTGTTACAGTGTGCCTGTGTATTACAATAGCTGCTGTATGTCAGTGTTACAGTGTCTGTGTATTACAATAGCTGCTGTATGTCAGTGTTACAGTGTGTCTGTGTATTACAATAGCTGTGTGT
>WSYH01002613.1:0-16211 GCA_036426205.1 Ascaphus truei | reverse complement strand
TATGTTGTAATACACAGACCCGTAACCACATCACTGTGAATAAGCCACACACACGCTATGTAATACACAGACACACTGTAACACTGACATAACTGTTGTAATACACAGACCACCTGTAACACTGATATACAGCAGCTATTGTAATACACAGACACACTGTAACACTGACATATAGAAGCTATTGTAATACACAGACACACACTGTAACACTGACACGCAGCAGCTATTGTAATACACAGACACTGTAACACTGACATACAGCAGCTATTGTAATACACAGACACACTGTAACACTGACATACAGCAGCTATTGTAATACACAGACACACTGTAACACTGGCACACACAGCTATTGTAATACACAGCACCTGTAACACTGACATACAGTGTGACTGTGTATTGCAATAGCTGCGTATGACAATGTTACAGTGTGTCTGTGTATTACAATAGCTGCTGTATGTCAGTGTTACAGTGTGCCTGTGTATTACAATAGCTGCTGTATGTCAGTGTTACAGTGTCTGTGTATTACAAGCTGCTGTAGTCAGTGTTACAGTGGTGTCTGTGTATTACAATAGCTGTGTTGTGTCGTGTTACAGTGTGCCTGTGTATTACAATAGCTGTGTGTGTCAGTGTTATCAGTTTGTGGTATTACAAAGCTGCTGTATGTCAGTGTTACAGTGTGTGTTCTGTGTATTACAATAGCTGTGTATGTCAGTGTTACAGTGTTTCTCTGTATTACATATACTGCTGTATGTCAGTGTACAGTGTGCCTGTGTATTACAATAGCTGCTGTATGTCATGTTACAGTTGTACATTGTTTTACAATACTGTGTGTGTCGTGTTACAGTGTGACTGTGTATTACAATAGCTGTGTAACACTAACCACAGCTATTGTAATACACAGTCACACTGTACACTGACATACAGCAGCTATTGAATACACAGGCACACACTGTAACACTGAACACACCAGCTATTGTAATACACAACACACAATGTACACTGACATACAGAGCTATTGTAATACACAGACACTGTAACACTGACATACAGCGCTATTGTAATACACAGACACACTGTAACACTGACATACAGCAGCTATTAATACACAGACACACACTGTAACCACTGACATCAGCAGCTATTGTAATACACACACAAACTGTAACACTGACACACACAGCTATTGTAATACACAGGCACACTGTAACACTGACACACACAGCTATTGTATACACAGACACACTGTAACACTGACATACAGCACTTTGTTACACAGACACTGTACTGACATCCAGCAGCTATTGTATACCAGGCACACTGTAACACTGACATACAGCAGCTATTGTAATCACACGACACACTGTAACACTGACTACCAGCTATTGTAATACCACACAAACTGTAACACTGACATACTAGCTGTTGTAATACACAGACACACTGTAACACTGACATACACAGCTATTGTAATACACAGACACACTGTAACACTGACATACATAGCTTTTTTAATAGACACAAACACTGTAAACTGACATACAGCTATTGTAATACACAGACACACTGTAACACTGAGACACACAGCTATGTAATACACAGACACACTGTAACACTGACACACAGCTATTGTAATACACAGGCACACTGTAACACTGACACAGCAGCTATGTAATACACAGGCACACTGTAACACTGACATACGCAGCTATTGTAATACACAGGCACACACTGTAACACTGACACACACGCTATTGTAATACACAGACACCAATGTAACACTGACATACAGCAGCTATTGTAATACACAGACACTGTAACACTGACATACAGCAGCTATTGTAATACACAGACACACTGTAACACTGACATACAGCAGCTATTGTAATACACAGACACACACACGTAACACTGACATACAGCAGCTATTGTAATACACACACAAACTGTAACACTGACACACACAGCTATTGTAATACACAGGCACACTGTAACACTGACACCACAGCATTGTAATACAAGACACCTGTAACACTGACATACAGCAGCTATTGTAATACACGCCACTGTAACACTGACATACAGCAGCTATTGTAATACACAGACACACTGTAACACTGACATACACAGCTATTGTAATACACACACAACTGTAACACTGACATACATAGCTGTTGTAATACACAGACACACTGTAACACTGACATACACAGCTATGTAATACACAGACACACTGTAACACTGACATACATGCTGTTTGTAATACACAGACACACTGTAACACTGACACAGCTATTGTAATACCCAACACCTGAACCTGAGACACACAGCTATTGTAATACACGACACACTGTAACACTGACACACAGCAGCTATTGTAATACACAAGCACATGTACCACTGACACACAGCTATTGTAATACACAACACACTGTAACCCTGACACACACAGCATTGTAATACACAGACACGCTGTAACACTGACACACAGCTATGTAATACACAGACACACTGTACACTGACCACAGCAGCTATTTTAATACACAGGCACATTGTTACACTGACACCAGCTATTGTAATCACAGACACACTGTAACACTGACACACAGCAGCTATTGTAATACACAGGCACACTGTAAACACTGACACACAGCTATTGTAATACACAGCACCTGTAAACACTGACACACACAGCTATTGTAATACACAGACACACTGTAACACTGACACAAGCAGCTATTGTAATACACAGACACACTGTACACTGACACACACAGCTATTGTAAAACACAGACACACGTAACCCTGACACAGCACAGCACTTCAATCACGACACACTGTGTACACTGACACCACAGCTTTCACATGTGTAACCACAGACCGCTGCACGGCTGCGTCCATAAGATGGGAGCATGTGCTATGCGCGCTGACGCTGTGGGTCGCGATCTGGGTGACGGGGGGAGGCGGGGCAGTGCCGTCGCTGGGCCAATCGCCCGCGACGCACTGACGTCGACGTCACGGCGCCGTGAACGTTGACGCTGCTTCGCGCTTATTGGATGTTTTCAGCCGACAGTGCGCTGAAAAACAGCTTTGGCTGTCGGCTGAAAAATCCAACTCGTCAGCACGCCTCGGACGCTCGCGTGACCCCCTCAAAGACGTCCTCATTGAGGATGCCGGGGCTCAGCGCGAGCGTCCTGTGCGCTCAGCACGGCTTGTCCTTCTATGGACGCGCCTAACACTGACATACAGCAGCTTAGAAATATATAACGTCACATTCAATACTACGCCTATTCCTTCAGAGTTTACTGTTAATCCCGGCTATACGCACTGAGGGATACCGTTATATGGATATGCCCTAATCTACGCGCCACAACATGGACTTCAGGACTCATGAAGAACCGACAAGGTGAAACGCGTAGAGTGATGCCACAAGACTGAACCAACCTCTGGAAACGGATGACGTCACTTCCGGTCTTCGGTGAGACGCATCCGTGACACGCACGCCAGTACCGAGGAACAGCTGAGACACCACTCATCCGGTCCGCAGATCCATTATTGTGATCTATATGCTTGTTTTTTCAAATACCTTATTTGTGTTTGGATTTTACTTACTTTTATAAACTTTTGTGTACAGTCTGCACTAGTCTGGTTCTGTTTATTCCTAGGGCCCACGTAGGTGTACCTGATCGAAAGTGTTTGCCTATTGAATACCTGGCTGCTATCTACGGTTTAAGATACCTTTACGTCCCATTTCACTCTCTCACGTTTGTGAGTATTCTGACATAGACTTTGCCATTTTATATTCACCGAATTTTTACAATACTGCACCATCAGTCTGTTGTTTTTTGTATTCCACATGTTTTGCGCTTCCTGATGATTTCTACCCTCCGTCGTACCAGCCAGTGGCCTGTTTCCAGATTTCTGCACCTCTTGTCTGGCAAAGATTCTGATACTTTCCGGTCTCAAGTGGATTTGAGGAATTGGGGCATATCACGCTCAGCTATTTAAAGGTGTGCAGTGTCTGTGGCCCTTGTAAGTGTCCTGTTCAGTTTTTGTTTGTTTTTTCACCCCCCAATATATATTTTTTATGTAATATACAATAAAGGAATTTTTAAGATTACTCATATACCTCAATTCGTCTATAGGGGTGTAACCATGCTGTAAATGGTTGTAGTCATCTCTCCTGCTGACAATAAGGCCTGGTAAGTTATGGGCATGCCAGCAGTAATTATGGAGGTTTGCCCTCACACCCTGGTAGGTGCCCTATGTATGGATGGGAGTGGTCATGTGCTCTGCATCCATGATTAGTGATGTCAGAGTTGTGCCAGCCCCCAGAGGATACATAAGGCACAGCACTGTTCAAAAGTTAGTAGTTGGAGGAGTAGAGTTCAGTAGGTTGGTGGTAGAAGAACAAGTCTGAGTGCAGACTTGGAAGAAATACCGCTTATGACACTGTGTACCAGGGACCTGGCACAGGGACTGTCTCCCTACGAGGAGATAGTGATCCCCAATTAAGGAGAGGCTACCTTTCAAAGGGAAGTGCGGTGAACATGAGCGTCTGAGTACAACTACTGTGGGGCAGCTGCCCGCCGCAAGCAATAAAGATGATCCTGTAAACTATACCCTCGTGTGTAAGTGTGGGAGTGATTACACAGAGGATGCACCACAGAGGAGTTCCTCACCAGAACCATCCACAAGTGGACGCTGAGATCCGATGAGGTGAGGCGCTGCACTGGATATAGATAGGACTCAAGCACACTACCTCACTGCCTTCTGGGTTGGCAATCCCCACACACATCATGCGGGAGACTCGGGAGTCCTTGTTGCCGGCGGGTTCACCACCAGACACTACACTGTAATGGGGACTGGTTGGTCCGCGGGGGCCGGTGTGGGATTGGGTGGATCAGTGCTGGGCCAGAAGATCCGTTACAGGGGGAACTATATACATATACTGTTGGCATCTTAGGCCAGGTCCCCAGGGGCGCTCATGTATCGCGATGCGTGTGCGCTGGAAGGGAAGACGAGATTTTTTTTCTTCCCATGCCGCGACGCGATCATGTG
Source organism: Ascaphus truei (assembly GCA_036426205.1). NCBI lineage: Eukaryota > Metazoa > Chordata > Amphibia > Anura > Ascaphidae > Ascaphus > Ascaphus truei. The sequence goes on along the minus strand of WSYH01002613.1, from coordinate 11,150 downwards.
GTCAGTGGACACCAATGGAAGGGCAGATATGGCCCGGCATGGCTCCCCCCCCCCTCATTCCCGGTCTTTGCCCATGCCCCTGCGCTTCCCATTGCTCCCCTACTGACATGGATTCTCACTACAACCTGGACTAGACCGCGGGGATGAAGTAGGATGTAAATAACTGCCGCCCTCAACCACGGGGCCAGGTCCGGATAGCAGAGTTGGGGACGTATACTGGGTCAGTGGTAGAGAGTTTAGGTAGGTCAGAGTACTTGCTGTGGTCCGGTTTTGGAGAGTGGCAGTTGACCATAAGCCGTGTCGAGGAGGAGCATGGTGGCATAAACAACAGTAGCACAAAAGGAAAAAACTGGGGCGCTCCCTACTTTGTATCGATAGAAATGTAGCGCCTGTGGATTTGTGTGAAACCAAGAAAAAAAGGGGGGTGTACTGGCCCTTGTTGTTTTTCTGCAGCTTGACCGATGAGAAGATGAAGCCCGGATCTTCTTATAGCAGCAATAGAGATGGTGTATGGTCAGCGCGAGGTGTTGAACTCGTGAAATAAAAAGAGAATAAATACACAAATTCATGTGCATATATTAGAAAGACAGAGTTGGTCTTAGATTAGGAGGGGGGGAGGGAGGGATGGAATGGGAGAGGGGGGTGGGAAGGGAAGGGTATAAGGGACGGATGATGGTGTTAATATAATAATCAGAACAAGACATAAGTTTCAAAGACTCACACGGCCTAATCTGAGACTATTCCCTCAGAGAAGATTGGATATGATGTTGCATATAACCTATAAAAGGAGGAATAATGGAGAAGTAACTCACACGGCCTTGTGTGGCCCCTTCCCTCAGTGAATGTTGTTTTCAATCTTTAGGAATCAGTCCCGTCTTTCTTTCCATGCTCTCAATGGTAGTGTGTGAATACGTCTTTCCAGGTGCCCAAATACCAAGAAATGGGCAAAGCCTGGATTAGTACCAATTAAAAGTTTATTATAACAACAAAAGATAAAAAACATTATGTAGCACTCACACTCAATGAACAAACAGCCCGATGCCAGCCGTGGGTCGCCCGGGGGACTCCTTTCCTCCGGTTGAGCTCCCGCTAGCGCGTCCGACAGCGGGACCGGAAGGGAGGATCTTTCCGGAAGTCCGGCGGCTGCCGGGTCCCTCACACAATGAGCTCCGGCAGGGAACTACGCGTTTGCAGTGATGCTTCGTCAGGTTCCTGCCGGATGCTCATCGTCCTCACTCTATATAGGCAAGTCTATCAATTACTCTAATATGGGTGATTGACTGTACCTGTTGCAGCGAATTTATTAAAAACTTCAATCAACTTGTATGCTTTCTTTCTTAACCATATAGTGCCGTGTAAAAACGAACGGTGAGAATACCTGTATAGCATGTATTCTGTCAAGTCGCTTTTCTCAGTAATCCTGCCTTTGCAAAGAATGGCAATCACTCCTGCAACTAGGTGAATAAGAGTGACTGATCTCTATTCACATAGATTGATATAATAGCATGAATATGCTGTTTTACAGCTATGTTCCTCTAGTGTAAAAGTGGCTCCCTCGTCCAGACTGTGTACAGATGATGTCTACACGGAAATGCTAATCCATAACCTCATAGTAAAGTCTAACACAATAAAGCGCTTGCTACAATATGTGCTTAGAAAGACCCTTATGTCCATACCTATGTTTGATAACGATATCTGCCCTCATAAAGCACTCATGCTGTGGTGGGTGTATGTCAGTGTTACAGTGTGTCTGTGTATTACAATAGCTGTGTGTGTCAGTGTTACAGTGTGCCTGTGTATTACAATAGCTGTGTGTGTCAGTGTTACAGTTTGTGTGTGTATTACAATAGCTGTGAATGTCAGTGTTACAGTGTGTCTGTGTATTGCAATAGCTGCGTATGACAGTGTTACAGTGTGCCTGTGTATTACAATAGCTGCTGTATGTCAGTGTTACAGTGTGTCTGTGTATTACAATAGCTGTGTGTGTCAGTGTTACAGTGTGTCTGTGTATTACAATAGCTGTGTGTGTCAGTGTTACAGTGTGTCTATGTATTACAATAGCTGTGTGTGTCAGTGTTACAGTGTGTCTGTGTATTACAATAGCTGCTGTATGTCAGTGTTACAGTGTCTGTGTATTACAATAGCTGTGTATGTCAGTGTTACAGTGTGTCTGTGTATTACAATAGCTGCTGTATGTCAGTGTTACAGTGTGCCTGTGTATTACAATAGCTGTGTATGTCAGTGTTACAGTGTGTCTGTGTATTACAATAGCTGTGTGTGTATATAATGTGAATGATGACAGAAGATCAGATCATTACCTATATAGTTCAGAGACTGCCCACAGTTGCGCATGCGCAGATAGAGGTAGCGGCGGCTATTAAGAAGTCGCGCATGTGCGGTAGAGATCGCACACGCAGCCCCAATAGTATAGAGGTCCACAAGGGCTACAACACCCAGCAGCCCCTGGGTCTGCTAACCACCTGACGCCAGGGAGCCAATAGGGTTACAGGATTCCCTGAGAGGAGAGATACATTTTGGCACACTCAGGACAGGAAAGGCAGTTGGAGCTGGGTAAAGGTTAGGGGAGGTTGTGTGTGCAGGGGTCAGGGACCCACTGCACTAGGCCAGGTAATCCCCTAGGACCCAGCTAGGCCCCAACTCAAGTGCTTAGAGTGTGACTGCTTTACGGACAGGCCATAGGATAGGGAACCTGCCCCATTAGTATTGAGTAGAGAGAGGTCTGGTACCAGGCCTAATCTAGCAGAGAGAGGGAGACTGTCTTCAGGTTGAGACCACTCCTTATGGAGTCCAGGATGTCACGGAGGAGATCGTGGATCGGCGGATCCTTTGTGAAGATATCTTCGGGCCCGGGTGCTGGAGCACCCGGTAGGTATCGTTATACAGTGCACCAACAAAGTACATACACATTGTGGGCAGTGCTGTCTCACACACCAGGGGGGTTGTGTGGCGAACATGGGATTAATCAGGCCTTAATAAAGGTATTATACCCAGCTGGTTAATCCCAATTCGCATTGGGAGTGAAGGGGTTAAAAGTATACGCATGACACCAATCTATTTGCCCCTGTCCCAGTCTTCTTTACCCCAGTTTGCAGGCTGTTCCCTGCCTGCAATGATAGAAATACATACAACCTGTGCTATATGGTTTTTAGGCACAAGATGGCGTTGTGAGCGCCAAAGCCCGCGCTGATTGAAGAAGCGTGGCTAAGACTGGGAGGTCTGTTTGAAGTATGGGTATCCATTTTCAATCGTTTTGACCTCGTAACCACTAGTCAATTGAATAAGTGGCTTGCGGTTAGATTTGAAGTGGTTTACCGATAAAATGTATCCGTACCTTGTTAGCCCCGTAACTTGAAAGGAGAAAGTCTATTGCCGTGGGAAGTGGGTCAATTGACGTGAGAAGTAGGTGAACTTGGCTTTCCATCGGCAAGCCTTTCAATTAAGCGGGCTAACTCAGGAACGCAGACAGCTAGCACACTAATTTTTGGTGTGCAAGTCCCAATAAATAAACAACTCACACACATAAACAAATTACAGTTGTGACACCCCCCAAACATGATGTTTTAATAAAGTGTATAATACTGTAAGTTTTAAAATGTCCAGTCAGGAACAGTTTTTTCTGTGAGCCCGGGAAAAATCCTTTGACATGTAAATGTGCTGGGGGTGAATGAGCTGAGGGTATTTTCTTTCCTGCACTTCAAAGAGGTCCCGCTATGCAGGAGACCCTCAGTCTAGCGAAGCGACAGGAATGAAAATACTCAGAGATCCATAGTGTGAAAATGGGCGGAATCCTGATAAATGCCAGATCCCGGGCCATTGACATCTTGGGGCCAAACCCCAGACTAAGGGTCGCCAGAAAAAGGGTGTATCCCAGGTATGCTAAGTTGCATGGGTGTCAAGCTGACACATGCGCTTTGCAAACCAGAAAGTCTTTTTGCCCGGTTTTGCAAACTGCGGGCAAAACGGAGATTGGTGGGTGAAATATTCACACGGAGGGGATTGGGCAGGAATGTTAGAGATAGATCTGTAAACCCTATAAACCTGCCCACCGAGCCATCCCCGGTGTGATTCATGACGTAACCAAGCTTTGCACAAGATTCTGTTCGCGTACAGCGGTAGTGGTTCCAGGACGCAAGGGGTTAACAACATCGCAACCAAGGATTTACCCCAAACTCCGGAATTCGTTAGCCCTAGTGACTCCCGAACGAATTCTTACGAACTTCTATGAAATTCCATTATTTGGCGAAGTTATTAGATCGGCAACTTGCGATCTAGCCAAACGGATTTTAAACAGAGACTGCATTCCTTGCGCTTTCTTGCAAAGGACATTTTATTTTGTTTTCTTATCCCAGTAAGTGTTGTATTAAGTGCATTCTGAAGCTGCCGTGTGTTTGTCTATCAAGGAAATAAATGGCAATTTATTTTGCCTCCTTGTCGTGTTCAATCGACAATCCCAAAAATATAAACAGTGTTGATAAGTTCTGGTCCACCGTGGCAGGCTTATATTAATTGGTGGCAGCGTGTGGGATACTGATTGGACCTGTACTATAGTTTCCTGCGGGACTCTGTAGTGTAGTGGGGGACCTTGTGGCTTGCGAGCCCCCCAGACAAGTGGCAACTTACACACTCTTCTAAAGAGCACGAGATACTTCACTGTGACTTTACCCATACCACGATAGCACCATGAGTCAACGCTCAGGAAGGTTCTGATCCTGGGACCGGGCGAAGATCGTGAAGAGATGTGCGGGATATGGTTTACCGACAGATGGGCGGTCAAAGCCACAGCTGGAGGAGGATTTGGAGCTTCATGAGGACCGCATTGTCCCACCAGAGGGGCAAGTCCCCGTAGCTGCTGTGGCAGCGGACACTATTCAGCCCGAAGTGCAGGAGGTCCCTCCAGCTCCGGGGCTGCAAGGACATGAGGAGAATACTAGTGACCCCCCAGCTGTGGGTGGCGTGGCACCAGGGAGTGCGGACGAGGTAGCAGCTGCAGCTGCCGAGCGAACCATCCCTGGGCTCACTACACTTCTAGCTACACGGGGAGCAGGGGTTAGCACTGCAAGCGGGTACAGCTCCTGACAGCAGAGCTCGGAAAAGCCCACCACTCTCACCTTGTAAACGGGGAACAGGAGCTTCAGCAAGTTCGTGGATGGCACAGATGACCTTGATGCATTTCTGAATGACTTAGAGACGCAGTGTTCCCTGTTCCAAATTCCATGGAGGGACTGGGTGGTCAGACTGCGACCATTGTTATCTGGGAAAGCCAAGCGGACTGTGCAGGGTATCCCACGCGTGGATGCCGATGACTCCGGTCATATCAAGAGTAAACTGCTGACCCAGTACTCGACCCCAGAAGCATACAGGGGCAAGTTCCGGACAGGGGGAGTACTCCCGGGGAGTCATTGAGTGACTATGCCGGCCGTATGGCCTTACACGGGACTCAATGGGTGGAGGGAAATGGGGTTACAAAATTCCATACCCTACTGGACTTAATGTTTCAGGAGCAGCTGCTGCAGCGGCTCCCCTCAACCGTGAGGGCATGGGTCTTTGGCCATAAACCTAAGACTTATGAGGAGGCTGCGAGGATTGCTGATGAATATGTGGCCAGCAGGGCAGCAATGGTGGATTCAGCAGTTCCCAATGGAACGGCCCGCGTGGCCAAGGGAGCTAAAACTACCCCTCAGTGGACACAGAAACCTGCAGCAGCCGTCAACGCACCCAAGGCTGCAGAGTTCAAACATGAGAGGAGGTGTTTTACCTGCAACAAGGTCGGTCATCTCAGGCCACACTGTCCGGACCGGGACCGGTCCAAGGGACCCCATCAGGGGCAACGATCCCAAGCTGCGAGGCTGGTCGCCCGTGTGCGGCTGGCACACACAGAGGAGCCAAGTACAGTTGTGGAACAAGCCCACAGAGGGATGTCCAGCCGAGGATCTGCACTTTCCACCTCGGGACCAGCAGCTGAGAGCGGGGGACATCAGGTTGCTCCAGTCGGGATGCAGCCCAACGATGTCCGGCAGAAGCATCTGCGGAGGGTGCCCATCGGAGGACGGCAGGCGGACGGCTTGCTAGACTCCGGTGCCACCGTTACCCTGGTTCGCCCTGATATGGTGCAGCCAGAGGATTTGCTGCTGGGCACCGGGATGCAAGTGAACATGCCAGACAGAGGACCGCAGACACTCCAAGTTGCCCGGGTCTTTTTGGACTTTGGTGCCGGACGTGGCATGAGGGAGGTGGGGGTTTTGCCTGGGTTGGGTGCCGAGATCTTACTTGGTAACGACCTGGGACATGTGACCTGTGTTTTCACCACTGAGCTGGCTCCTGTTGCAGCGATCACCAGGAGCCAGTCAGCAAGGATCGCAGCAGAACCAGCCCATCCCCCTGCATTTGGGACCTACAATTCCAGCAGTTTCTGCGGCGACCAGACAGGTAAGCCAGACTCAGTCGCCTTCTGATTCTGACTTACTTTTCCCGGGTCCATGTTCCCTGTCCCCCTGACTCAGGTATGAGCGGAGTGAGGCCAGAGTTAGGTACCCAGTTTAGGGATGTGGTGCGATCAGGCCCCAGCTTAGAGGGCATGAGACATCGGGCGTCCGAGTTTAAGTCAAGTGACGGGTCTGATTACTTCTTGTGGCACCGCGGGTCCTGTATAGAGAGTAAGGGACTACAGGGTTAGATGAGGTATGGACGGGGAAGAGACAGCTAGTGGTACCTCAAGAGTGTAGGCAGCAGTTGTTGCGGGTAGCCCACTCCATTCCACTAGCAAGGCATCAGGGGGTCGCTAGGATGCGAGCCCGGCTGTTGCAGCGTTACTATTGGCCGGGGGCATCCAGTGCAGTGGCAGAATTCTGCCGGTCCTGTGATGCCTGCCAGCGAGTAGGTAAGGGGGGTGACCGTGTGAAGGCACCCCTGAACCCGTTACCGGTAATAGGGGAACCCTTCCAGCAGGTAGCCATGGACCTCGTAGGACCCTTTATGGTTCCCAGCTGGTCAGGGAAGTGCTACATCCTCACAGTGGTGGACTTTGCCACCCGGTACCCGGAGGCAGTAGCGCTTGCCACCATTGATGCGAGAGCAGTAGCTAAGGCATTATTGACCATTTTTACTAAGGTAGGTTTTATTAGCGAGATCCTAACCGATCAGGGGTCGCAATTCATGAGTGAATATCTCCAGTCTCTCTGGGAGGCGTGCGGGGTGAAGCACCAGCGCACGACCCCTTCCCACCCCCAGACCAACGGATTATGTGAGAGGTTCAATGGGACCCTGCAGCAGATGCTTCGAACCTTTGTAGACACAAAGCAGGGAAAAAGCAGGCACTAATTCTCAAGAAAACAAAAAAACGAAATTGAATGAAATCAAGGAGAGCATGTGCCCATAGAAAAATGATTTAATGGAACCAGCAAAAAAAAAATACAGCTACATTACGGGGTACAAAGACCCTCACCAACACGTTTCGAGCGTGAGCTCTTTCTCAAGCTCGAAACGCGTTGGTGGGGGTCTTTGTACCCCGTAATGACACACCTGTATTATTATTTTTTTGCTGGTTCCATTAAATCATTTTTCTATGGGCACACGCTCTCCTTGATTTCATTCAATTTCGTTTTTTTGTTTTCTTGAGAATTAGTGCCTGCTTTTTCCCTGCTTTGTGTCCATTTCAACTACAGAAAAAACGGAAGCACACCCCCTATTGGAAAAGAAGAATTTCTGACATCCTCAAGGAAACACCTACTCCAAATGTGAGTTATCTTATCACTGGCAAACACTGCATTCTGATACCTTATGTTGGGACACTTTATTTATTGTGTGGCCCCTTACTACATTGCTCGTGGGGGTCCTAGCCCACTAGTCAGATTACAATGGAGAAGTGATTAATGTTCGATTGTTTTATGTCCTATGGATTGGTTATCCTTTATCGATTACTGAGGGGTTTCATTTCAAGAAACATCATATGAATTTATTGAACTTTGCAATTTTTTAAAAATATTTTGAGGCTTTTTTTCAGAGCACCACACATTTTTTCCATTTTCCAACCTTTATAGAGGCGAAGGGAAACGACTGGGAGATTCACCTGCAGCACTTGGGTTTGCGTACCGAGAGGTACCGCAAGAATCGACAGGCTTCTCTCCCTTTGAGCTGCTATATGGTCACAGGGCATACGGGGACCTCAGGACCTATTCCGTGTGGGATGGGAAGGGGAGACTACCACTACTCACGCTTCTGGGCTTCGTATGTGGTAGATGTCAGAGACCGGTTAGAGATGCTCATGGGGTTGGCACAGGACAACCTTAGGGCTGCTTTGACCAAGCAGAAGACTTGGTATGATCAGAATGCCCGTAGCAGAGAATTCATCCCAGGACAGCAGGTACTTGTTCTCAAACCCACTCAGGAGAACAAATGAATGGCTGCCTAGTCGGGACTGTATCAAGTACTCCGAAAGATGAATGAGTGCAACTATGTTGTACAGGTAGATGCTGAGGCAGGAAGGAATAAGACCTATCATATAAACATGCTCAAGGAGTATATAGCACCGAGTGTGGCGTCGGTGCAGGCCATTTGCAGCCCACGATGGGGGATCCGTCGAGCAATGCTCTGCCTGATCTCCTGGGGGAGGCTAGGCAGGGAGGTACAGTAGAGCAGGTGGAGATCGTGGCTCAGCTGAGTGTCAGGCAGAGAGCAGAGGCCAGGTCTATGCTAGAGAAGTATAGGGCTCTGTTCTCAGACAAGCCAGGGAAGACACACATTGCAGATCACCCAGTGCTGACAGGAGATCTGAGACCTCTGCATAAGCACGCTTATAGAGTGTCAGCAGAGGCTAAGGGCAGTATAGAGAGGGAGGTAGAAGAGATGCTGGCCCTAGGGGTAATTGTACTGTCCCAGAGCCCTTGGGCTTGCCCGGTAGTCCTGGTACCTAAGGCAAAGGCCCCGGTCACGCCGCTGTAACGCGCGCCCGCGATATTGGCGGCGCATTCAGCCGATTCCCCGGTCTGCAGCTCACTGCAGGAGAGACCGGGGGGGGCGTGGCGGGGGAGTGACGGGGGCGCGGCCATGACGTCACCCGGCAGGTTCGCCCTCATTGGCTGAACCGCCGGGGGGGCGTGCCGTATCGCCCGACGCGAGTCCTGCTCTCAATTCTATTGAGAGCAGGAGCAGCTCTCGCCCGAGCGCTGCGGCCCCCCCTCGCAGCGGGCCCGGCGCCATTGAGGGGAGGGCTCTCGTCCGTGCAGCATCCGCCACAGCGGACGCTGTAGTAGGAAGCGGGGGCAAGGCCTAAGAAGGATGGGACCACCCGGTTCTGTGTGGACTACCGGCAGCTCAATGCGGGAACAGTATCAGATGCCTACCCCATGCCCCGCATGGATGAGTTGTTAGATGAACTCACGGGGGCAAAGTATCTGACCACCATGGATCTGAACAAAGGGTATTGGCAGATCCCTTTGACCCAGGAGGCTAGGGAGAAGTCGGAATTTATTACTCCAAGTGGCCTCTATGAATTTCTAGTGAGGCCATTTGGGATGAAGAATGCACCGGCTACCTTCCAACACCTGGTCAATCGGTTACTGGAGGGTATGCAGGGGTTTGCAAGGGCATACCTGGACGACATTGCTGTCTTTAGTAATTCGTGGGACTCACACTTAGGGCATGTAGCTGCGGTGCTAGACAGGATTAGGGAAGCGGGACTCACCTTGAAACCCACCAAGTGCTTAGTAGGGATGGCAGCGGTACTGTACCTAGGGCACAGGGTGGGTGGCGGGCATATTAAGCCAGAACCATCTAAGGTGGAAGCCATAGTGAAGTGGCCCATTCCCAAAACCAAGAAGCAGGTTATGGCTTTCTTAGGCACCGCAGGCTACTACAGAAAGTTTGTCCCTCAGTATAGTGCCATTGCCAAACCCCTGACTGACTTGAGAGAGATAAACAAACACACACAGACCTGGGGGGGAGAGATATACACACACACACAGACCTGGGGGGACAGAGCCACAAACACACACTGACCTGGGGAGAGCGAGATACACACAGACCTGGGGGGACAGAGATACACAAATACTCACTCACAGACCTGGGGAAAGAGATGCACACACGCACGCACGCACGCACGCACGCACGCAGACCTGGGGAGAGCGAGATACACACAGACCTGGGGGGACAGAGATACACAAATACTCACTCACAGACCTGGGGAAAGAGATACACACACGCACGCACACGCAGACCTGGGGGGAGAGATATATTGGTTTTGTAAGTGTTACTGCATAGTAATAAGAAGAGCTGCGTGAAAGTTTTGGGGGCACAGCCCCTTCCTGAGACAAAAGCTACCTGTATGGGAGAGACACACAGACAGGGGGGAGTGAGGGAGTATGTGTGCCTGTGTGAGAGATAGTGCAGGAGGTGACGAGAGAGGGAAAAGATGTGGAGGGGGGAGAGAGAAATGAATAACACGGTATAAATGGTGACGCTATTGGACAAATACCATTTATAATATTTCTTTTTACGCGATGTAATTTGTTTTCCAAATACATTTTTACTGTGTCCCGGTTTTTACTTTTGGAAATCTGGTCACCCTAGGTAATACCGGACACATACATGTCTGGTATTACCTCTCATTTTTTACCGGACACAGGGGTAAAATACCTGTCTGTCCGGGTTCAAAACCGGACACCTGGCAACCCTATTGACCCCCATCTCTTGTCCACACAAACCTCTCCACGCCAATAAAGACCCCTCCACTCCATCCCAAATGATAAAGCCCCGGCCTCTGCTAATGATGCAGGAAGGGTGAGACTCCCCCGGCCAGGAGGGGAAATGAGGGCGTTATTATATCTCTATAACGGGGTGTGAGCGATCCTGCGCCGCACTATAGTACAGCGCAGAGCGCAGGAGAGGAGCGGGGGCAGAGAGGGGATATAGGGGGGACATTGGTGGGTAGCGCCCTGAAGGTGAGAAAAGGAACTGTGTATGTGATGCAGAATTTGGGGTGAAATTAACCCCTTTTCTGAAAGGAAACATTTTTTAACCCGTTAAATGAATCTGAGGCTTTAAACTACTAGAATTCCTATTGCAATGTCTCTTTTGATCCTGATTATTATAACTATTCTGTGCTATCAGCTCTGAGACAAAGTCCCATCTCCTTA
>WSYH01002612.1:0-83069 GCA_036426205.1 Ascaphus truei | reverse complement strand
TATATATATATACAGAGCTCGACAAACTAGAGCAAAACCCACTTGTTCCCTCCCCAAAGTAACTCCCTCACACACACCCCCTCTCACGATGCTTACCTGCGGTGGGGTCTGGTGGGTTCCGGCGGCGTGGTGCAGCGATCTCCGTCTTCTCCCCTGCAAATTGTAATGTTTCCCCTGCAGGTCCTGAAAAAATGGCTGTGCGGCGTCAAATGATGCTGCGTTGCCATGGCAATGGGATGCCGGGATGTCATGGCGTGATGCAACGTCATGTAACGTGGTGCCGCGTGACGTCACGGCATCATGTTGAATCCCATTGCAAAAAAATGCCTTCACCCGGGGCATGCGGGCGAGTGCATTTGTCAAGCCCTGTATATGTATATATATATATATATATATATATATATAAATATTACTATTCACATGTGTTATGCTATATGCTATACTCATTTGCATGTCATTTCCCAGAATCCCTTTCTGCAGTGGAAGCACTGTATGCTGAGGATAACGGTGAAAGACAGGGTTGCAGACCTGCCTAAGACATTTGAATGTGCTCACAAGTGATATTTTATATGTATATATATATATGAAAAATAATAGCGCCTCTATAGGTTATGTGCAAATAAATATACAATAGTGTTGAATATATGAGTGAATGAATCATATAATTAGACAAGATATTAAATAGTAACTTTGAAATTAATAAATGAAAATGTGAGTTGTGTTAATGGACAATAATAATGTATAATGTGAATGATAACGTGATCAAACAAGACAAACAAAACACAACATAAAACATACTGATGCAGCAGCCGTTATTCAAACACTTCATGCGTCATATACTTCTGGATCCCGATTTGAAACCGCGTATTGAATTCCAGCCTTCCCGCACTAAGATGCGAGCGCGGCGAGTGCAGAAAAACACATTTTAGTGTTCTGGCTTTTAAAAACATGAAAATTGACACAGTAGCACAGTAACACATTACAATTCATCCATTTTATTGCAAACGACGAAACAGAATCCATGAAACTCAAACAAAACATCCGCGATAAGCGCGGGTGCCTGGGGCAATCGGCCGCGTTCGTGCTGCGTGGGGAACAGCAGACAACTCAAAATCGGCGCCGTGATGTGCTCGAATAACGGCCGCTGCAATAGTACATAACCCCTCTTCCAAATATATGTCCAATAAACAAATCTTTCAAGATTGATAAGAGTAAAGGAGTCCAGGCTGCTTTTCCAGATGAACCACATTTGATGATAAGGACCTAAGAAAAAAAGAAAACAAAAAAGCACACACTCGATAGCATATTTATTTATAAAATATTTTACCAGGAAGTAATACATTGAGAGTTACCTCTCATTTTCAAGTATGTCCTGGTCACAGAGTTAAGACAAATAATACATGTTTACAAATACAGTTACATAATGAGCAGGGTATACATTATATACAAGACATTGCATGCACAGTTTAAGATAATTTATATTATGGGCGTATGAAACAGTTATAGACCAGATTAAAATGTGTGACAGCCTTAGATTTGAAAGAACTTAAACTGGTGGTGGATGTAAGAGTCTCTGGTAGGTTGTTCCAGTTTTGGGGTGCACGGTAAAAGAAGGAGGAGCGGCCGGATACTTTGTTGAGCCTTGGGACCATGAACAGTCTTTTGGAGTCTGATCTCAGGTGATAGGTGCTGCATGTGGTAGGGGTGAGGAGGTTGTTCAGGTAACTGGGTAGCTTGCCCATAAAGATTTTTAAGGCAAGACAGGAAAGGTGAACTTTGCGCCTAGACTTGAGTGATGACTATTCTAGTTCTTTGAGCATTTCGCAGTGATGTGTGTTATAGTTGCATTGGAGAACAAAATGACAAATTGAATTATATATTTATTTATAAAATATTTTACCAGGAAGTAATACATTGAGAGCTACCTCTCGTTTTCAAGTATGTCCTGGGCACAGAGTTAAGACAAATAATACATGGTTACAAATACAGTTACATAAATGAACAGGGTATATATTATATACAAGACATTGCATGCACAGTTAAAGAAAATATATGTTATGGGCGTATGTAACAGTTACAGACCAGATTAAAATGTTAGACAGCCTTAGAGTTGAAAGAACTTAAACTGGTGGTGGATGTGAGAGTCTTTGGTAGGTTGTTCCAGTTTTGGGGTGCACGGTAAGAGAAGGAGGAATGTCCGGATACTTTGTTGAGCCTTGGGACCATGAACAGTCTTTTGGAGTCAGATCTCAGATGATAGGTGCTGCATGTGGTAGGGGTGAGGTGCCTGTTCAGGTAGCTGGGTAGCTTGCCCATAAAGAATTTAAAGGCAAGACAGGAAAGGTGAACTTTGCGCCTAGACTCTAGTGATGACCAATCTAGTTCTTTGAGCATTTCGCAGTGATGTGTGTTGTAGTTGCATTGGAGAACAAAACGACAAATTGAATTGTAGAGGGTGTCAAGTTTGCTAAGGTGGGTTTGAGGTGCCGTGCCATATACTATGTCTCCATAGTCAATAATTGGCATTAGCATCTACTGTGCGATACGCTTTCTGACCAGGAGACTTAGGGAGGATTTGTTCCTGTAAAGTACCCCTAGTTGGCATAGGTCTTGGTTGTCAGGGTATCAATGTGCATCCCGAATGTTAAGTGGGAGTCAAACCATAAGCCCAGGTATTTAAAACTGGTAACGGTAGTTAGGGTGGTGATAGTGTTGGTTCTAATATGGAGCTCAGTCGCTGGAAGCTTTAAGAATTTAGTCTTGGTCCCAAATACCATTGTTAAAGTCTTGTCAGTGTTTAAAAACAGTTTGTTTTGGGAAATCCAGTTTTAGAGTCTGAAAAAGTCAGACTGAAGTATGTGTTGAAGGTCAGAGAGGCTATGGCGGTGTGCATATAGGATTGTGTCATCTGCATACATGTGTAATGAGGCTTCCTTACAAGCTGTGGGAAGATCATTAATGAACACTGAGAAGAGTAGGGGCCCCAGAACAGAGCCTTGCGGGACACCACAGGTGATATCCAGGTGGTTGGAGTTAGAGCCTGAGATGGACACATGTTGGGATCTTCCTGATAGGTAGGACTGAAATCAGTTTAAAGCATGCTTCCCTATTCCAGAATTGTAGAGGGAGTCAAGTTTGCTAAGGTGGGTTTGAGGTGCTGAGCCATATACTATGTTTCCATAGTCAATAATTGGCATTAGCATCTGCTGTGCGATACGTTTTCTGACCAGGAGACTTAGGGAGGATTTGTTTCTGTAAAGTACTCCTAGTTTGGCATAGGTCTTGGTTGTCAGGGTATCAATGTGCATCCCGAATATAAAAGTTTTAATAAAAATGGAAGGGGAAAGACAAGGGAGTGGGGGGGGGACAAGCACACTTAGAAACGTATGCCATAAAATAAGCATTTGTGAATCAAAGATCACCGCCAGCAATAGAAAAATAAAAAGAAAAACAGCGCACAACGCATATCGTGAAGTATGTTTAAAAAATAGAATTGTATTTAAAGGGTAATAGTTCTGCGTACATCACAGTAAGTAAAACAAGCATTCCATGTAATAAGACACGGGTTACCACACACCAGAATGGAACAGGAGTCGTCGTCGTCACCGCACCCTCAGAAAGCTTCCGTCACTAGCCTCTGGAAATGCGGGGTTCCTCCTCAGGTAAGTGGCTTCTCACGTAGTGGCACTATTTGACCTCCTTGATGAAACTTCCCTTCCGACTGGTTTCTCTCCAAGGTGGTGTAAGTCTCAATGATGAAAGTCGTTTAAGCAATGTCCATGTATTGGAGCAATTAAAGAACCCTCCCTCTTACACCAGCTGGTGTACCGGTAAGGACGGAAGCTCGTAACGCAAAAACCAGGGGATAACGTCACAGGGGTCACAATAAGCAATGAATGAACGGCCGGGCTATAACCAGTTAGATACCTACTGAGCTCTACACATGTATCAATGGCTAACGCGAGAGAGTAGAAAAACACAAAAACCGCTACACCAGATATACAGTGTTTATGAGCTTCAGGCGTTACCCGGAATGATAGAAACAGGATATAGCCTTTAAGGATTCAATAGTACAAATTAATCCTACACGTTTCGTAGCGCAATGCTACTTCTTCAGGGAATAGTTTGTACTAAACCAAACTAAAGGCTAAATACCCAATGTTTCTGTTGATTGGCTCATACACAGAAAATCACAAGCTGGCATTACAAAAGGTACTGCACCGACACACTTTATTCGAGCAAATACCCAGTATGTACCTGGCAGATACCTGGAATGCGCCGCTCCTCACCTCTGACAAGCCCCGTTGCGTTTGCCTTCCCAGCCTGGGTTCATGCCTGGCTGACGGGCGGCTGATCTGTTAAATGATAATGATTAGGATTTAATAGGCTGCAATGCTTCGCGTGTCTACCAGATGGCATAAATTCATGAATTGTAATGCAGTATATATATATATATACTGTGCAGTATTGCAGCCAGCGGGAATAAAATGCTTCAATCCCTGCTTGGAAAATACCTCAATGCACTCGGGCAGAAAACAGTCACAAACCTCAATACACCCGGGTAGACCCGAATTCGTGGGACTAGCCGAGCTCGAATAAAGTGTGTCGCCAGTGTAACAGCATATTGACCTTACAGCTGCATTGGAAAAGGAGAAAAAATTATAGTGTTAAAAGGCGCCAGCAGGTAAAGGATATATTCACCAACAGGAAGAAAACCGAAATGGATTCCAGACGGTAGAGATGTGCTTAAAGAAAATGCAAAAAACACAAAACATAGTGTAATACTGTATGTACAAGAAACAAACAACATATACTATAATAATATTAATTAAAAAATATATATCAGCTGAGATCAAGGGTGGTAAGAATTTTACTGGTATTTGCTTCGAATAAAGTGTGTCGGGCAGTACCTTTTGAAGTTCGGTTAAATCTTTCCACCAATCCGTCAGTCTGTGGATGGTAGACCGATGTCCGAACAGACTCGACCTCTAGTAATTTCAAGACATCCTGCATCAGTTTAGCCATAAAATGTGTACCTTAGTCGTCAACTGAACCTGGGGAAGTCCAACCTGTGAGAACAGCTCCAACAATTTGTTGGCTACTTGCTTCTCGCCTTGCTGTCCTCAGGGGGATTGCTCCGATATCTGTTGCAATAGTCGCCTATTACGAGGATAACTGTGTCCTTTCGCAGAAGGCTCCAAGGCCCACACGACGTTTACACCATCCTCTCAAAGGGAACTGACACCAAGGTTAGAGGAACCAAGGGGGCGTTTTTTTTTTGTCCCTTCGGACTAGTAGGCTAGCATTCATGACAGCCCGCACATATTTTTAGCAATCACATAGCATCCTTGGCAATAGACGGAATGAAATATGGTCCAGAGTTTTATCTCTACCAAGGTGACCACCCAAGAGACAGTATGGGCTAGGGTGAAGACAGTTTTAACGAACCTCCTTGGGAACCAATATTTGTCTATTGACTCACCCTGTTTGTGTTGCTTGTTCACCCTATACAAGGATATATTCGACAATTCAAAATGAGGGAACACCATTACCCCCCTTGTTCCATACATATCTGGTCAACAATTTTTACCACTTTGTCATATTGTCTGGCCAGGATGGGGTCCCTCCCTCTGCCTGGCGAAAATCAGGGAGACATAGCTCTGGTAAATCCCCAGGGCCTATCTCTCCCTCCTTCTGCCACCCCAGTCATTACTTGTGACTTATTCTATCTTATGACCATCTTGAGTCCAGATTTCTGCAACCAGTCCTGTTTGTCATAGCGTCTTTGCCTCCGAGTCTTTGGAAACGTTGTCTACTGAGGAACAGGTCTGCTGGGATTGGAACAGTTTATCAGGTTTCTCCTTAGCCAAGAATGAGCCCCCCCTTTTCAAGGGCCCGCGAGTTCAGCGTGTGTAGCTGAAATCTGGGCCCCGAAACCCGGTGCAACAGCTGAGTGAGCAGCACGCAATTGCTGCGTTTTCATCTATCACCAGCTGCGACGAGAAACGAGAGCCAGGGGAGAAACACACGCGGTTCTGGCGTGTGCTACTATCATCTTGGCCAGATTCCTGTGCATGGCGTGTTGAGCTGAAAAGAGAGGGGATACTCTCCAATATATCCACCGCTTGCAACCATTTTTCCGGTGAGTGGGCACTCCACCTGGTGTAGCTGAACACGGGTCCCATATTAATTGTCCTTAATATTGTCTTAGATTAATGTGTTTTATTATTTGCTATGTTTTTTATGTCCAGTGTTTTTAAACTATTTTATTAACATGTGGCTAATTGTACCTGGCAGATACCTGGAATGCGCCGCTCCTCACCTCTGACAAGCCCCGTTGCGTTTGCCTTCCCAGCCTGGGTTCATGCCTGGCTGACGGGCGGCTGATCTGTTAAATGATAATGATTAGGATTTAATAGGCTGCAATGCTTCGCGTGTCTACCAGATGGCATAAATTCATGAATTGTAATGCAGTATATATATATATACTGTGCAGTATTGCAGCCAGCGGGAATAAAATGCTTCAATCCCTGCCTGGAAAATAACCCAATGCACTCGGGCAGAAAACAGTCACAAACCTCAATACACCCGGGTATACCCGAATTCGTGGGACTAGCCGAGCTCGAATAAAGTGTGTCGCCAGTGTATGCTGAGAAAATTTGTAGATTCAGAGAATAGTGCCTGGGATGAACTTCTCCCTTTTCTGCTCTTTGCAGTGCGGGAAGTTCCCCAGGCCTCCACGGGATTCTCTCCATTTGAACTACTGTATGGATGCCAACCCCAGGGTATCCTAGACCTCCTAAAGGAATCTTTGGAGGAACAGCGGTCCCCTTCTAAGAATACCCTGCAATATATATTGGACCTTAGGAAGCGCCTAGATGTGGTCGGCCATTTTGCTAGGGAGAATCTTAGATCAGCCCAGGACAGTCAGGAGAGACATTACAATCAAAATGCTCGTATGAGAGTGTTTCACCCGGGAGACCACGTGATGTTGTTGTTACCCAGTTGTGAGAGCAAACTCCTAACCAAATGGCAGGGCCCATTCGAAGTACTCTGCCGCACGGGTGATGTGGATTACGAGATCCCTCAACCTGGGTCCAGGAAGGGTAAACAAATTTACCATGTGAACTTGCTGAAAACCTGGAAGGTGCAGCGGTCTCTATTCATCCATCCGGTGGAGGAGGAAACGGACCTGGGTCCTCAGCCCCCACGGGAGAACATCTGTGGTGACGAGAAAATCCCAATGTGTAAACAATTGTCCTCTGAACAAAAAGGGGACTTGTTAGAAATAATTACACAATTCAATGATGTTTTTTCTGATTTACCAGGGAAATCTAATTTAGTTTCACATGTGATAGAGACAGCACCTGGGGTAAAAGTATGTTCTCATCCTTACAGGTTGCCTGAAAGCCGTAAGGCCGTGGTAGAGAAGGAGGTACAAGAAATAGAACACAATGTTCCCAGCACACCAAAGAAAAAATAAACTAATAAAGGGTCAGCCAAAAATCAAATTTAATTATACATGTATGATGCACATAAGGTCAGACAGAAACCAAGGGAAAACGTATATGTAGGGACAAGGACAAAGATAGGGACGGGGAAGGGAAGAGAGGTAGAGAAAAACACGGGGAATAAAAAGTGCAGGGCAAGGGGGGCAACGTAACGTTTCTTCTGGCCCATTCCCAGGTAGACCGAAGTCACCTGGTACTTCCCTCAACCCTGTAACTGAGTCCCTGGAGTACACAGTGACACACTGACACTAGATCTCAAAGGTAAATGAAACAGTGGGTCTCAGGGCTAAATACAGGTAAACTGTGAAGCACAGATCTCATACAGAAGTGCCTGTAAACACAGTGACGGCTAAGGAGCATAACTGGCAAAATATGGTACTAAAAGGTTAATGACCCACTGAAGTAGACTTGAAACCAGCATACCCAGGAAATGTCCAAACGTAATTTGAGCTGGGGTGCTGGTTGGTCTGCACACTGAGGAGTTTACTGTTCCAGCTCAATTTACCTTTGGATATTTCCTGTGTATGCTGGTTTCAAGTATCCACGCTGGACTTAACAAAAGGATACTGGCAAATACCTTTAGAGGAAAAGTCCAAGTGCAAAACAGCCTTTGCCACTCCCATGGGTTTATACTGATGGAGCGTCTGTTATTCGAACATTTAACGCGGTGTGTAGATCGGAATACCCAAGCTATGGCGCGCAATTTATTTGAATCGTGCTGACTTAAACACGCGGCTTGTTTATCGTTTTGTCTGGTTCAGAAAAGGGTATTTTAGTGTTGTCTGCAATACCGTCGAGAAACTCAAGTGGGCAATCGCGAGTTGTCATAAAAGTCCAATAGCAATTCAATGTCTGTATTATACACAGAGCAGCATGTGTACTGTACTGTACTGTATCTGTATTATACACAGAGCAGAGTGTGTACTGTACTGTACAGTATCTGTAGTATACAGAGAGCAGCGTGTGTGTACTGTACTGCACCGACACACTTTATTCGAGCAAATACCCAGTTTGTACCTGGCAGATACCTGGAATGCGCCGCTCCTCACCTCTGACAAGCCCCGTTGCGTTTGCCTTCCCAGCCTGGGTTCATGCCTGGCTGACGGGCGGCTGATCTGTTAAATGATAATGATTAGGAATTAATAGGCTGCAATGCTTCGCGTGTCTACCAGATGGCATAAATTCATGATTGTAATGCAGTATATATATATATACTGTGCAGTATTGCAGCCAGCGGGAATAAAATGCTTCAATCCCTGCCTGGAAAATAACCCAATGCACTCGGGCAGAAAACAGTCACAAACCTCAATACACCCGGGTATACCCGAATTCGTGGGACTAGCCGAGCTCGAATAAAGTGTGTCGCCAGTGTATCTGTATTACACACAGAGCAGTGTGAAACGCATAAGCGTGTTACAGTATCACATTTCTGTGCATTAAACATTATGATGACCTTTTGAAAATATTTCTTTGAACTGATAATCCATCATACAGCGCTCTCGCCCCTGCACACACGCAAGGCTCAAGGATGTCAACTTTTTATCTACAGTACACCTCTCCCACACCATTCATTTGTAATGGATGGCATTTCTGGCTTGAATCTTCCCGAGCGTGGCCTTAGATTCCTGCGCATGCGTATATGACTTCCCAGTAGAAGTTCAAGTCTGATAAAAAAGTTTTTTTTTTTTTTGTTATTTATTTTTCTTTCTCGACATGTGCCTGCATAATAATTCTTGATATTCTGAGAATCAAGTTTTACAAATATATATTTTTGGGGGATATATCGACATGGGCTTGCATAGCAGTTATGGATATTATGAGAATCAAGCAGTACTGTTGCTTTTTAATTCCACCACTTCTTATCGACACCTCTCGCAAACCATTCATTTTCAAATGGTTGGCTTTGTGGCTTTAAACTTCCCGAGCCTGCTCTCATCGTTCTGTGCCTGCATGTAATTCTCTTTGGGACCTGGGACCTTGTTGATAATTAATGTGCATGCGTGTATAACTTCCCATTCAATTAGAAGTTCAAGTGTGAATTTTTTATTATTTTTTTTATTTCATTGTTATATATTTTTCGTTTATCGACATTGGCTTGCATAGCAATTCTGGATATTATGAGAATCACTCAGTACTGTTGCTTTTTAATGCGGCACTAGACATGCTTTATTATGTTGGTGGCATAGTACTGTGATTTTTATGTGGGGGTGTGTAGATCAAAACATTATTCTGACCTGTTGAAAATATGTCTTTGAACTACAGGTAATCCTTCATACAGCTCCCCCCCCCTCCCCGCACACACAAGGCTCAAGGATTTCAACTTCTTATCGACACCTCTCGCAAACCATTCATTTTCCAATGGTTGGCTTTGTCGCTTTCTTTAATCTTCCCGAGCCTGCTCTCACAGTTCTGCGCCTGTGTGTAATTCTCTTTGGGACCTGGGACCTTGTTCATTATTAATGCGCATGCGTGTATAACTTCCCATTCATTTTCAGTAGAAGTTAGTTCAAGTTTTAAAAATATATACAGTATAACATTTTTTTATTGATTTTTTGGGTATCGACATGGGCTTGCATAGCAATTATGGATATTATGAGATTCAAGTTTTACAAATATATATTTTTGGGGGTTATCGACATGGCTTGCATAACAATTATGGATATTATGAGATTCAAGCAGTACTGTTGCTTTTTAATGCGGCACTAGACATGCTTTTTGATGTGGGTGGCATAGTACTGTGATTTTTATTTGGGGTGTGGGGAGCAAAACATTATGCTGACCTGTTGAAAATATGTCTTTGAACTAAAGGTAATCCTTCATACAGCTCCCCCCCTCGCCCCCCACACACACACAAGGCTCAAGGATTTCAACTTCTAATCGACACCTCTCGCAAACCATTTATTTTCAAATGGTTGGCTTTGTGGCTTTCTTTAATCTTCCAGAGCCTGCTCTCACAGTTCTGCCCGCCACGCATGCACAAGTGCGATAAACTAAGCCCTTCTAAACTTGCCTTTGTCAGGGTTCTGCTCGCCACAAACCAGGGTCGGACCGCGAGGCTGAGGTGGGGTTGTAAAAGCACCGACCTGAGACCGCGCAGGCTGATCCGTATTGCGCAGTTCGTTGTCAAACGTAGCAGGATCAGGAAAGGAGAAGACAAGCGTCGTCGTTGTATACAAGCCAGGGTCAGAACAGGGATATCAGGATAACCATTGTTTTCATCGGCAAGAGTTCGGCAACAGGTAGTCCAGGATAGCCCCGCTTCAGCTTAGGAGCAGCGGGGTTGGCCTCTGCGCAGCGATGACCCATGGCCCATGGTACTGGTCACAGAGGAGTATGGGTAGGCCAGACCCAGAATAGCAACGCCGCGGTTGCTGCACGGGTGCACCAGTGCTACAGCGCAAGAGTCCGGAGCATGCTGGGGAATCCTCTGTAAACAGCGCAGGAACCAGGACACAGCGCCTCTTCTAGATTAGGGAAAGTAGGCCCCCAGGAACCAGGACAGACTGAAGATCACACAGGGAAACCTCCGCTACAGTGCAGGAATCAGGAGACTGAAGAGCGGGGGGATACCCTTTGCCTCATTGCAGGAAAGCAGGAAAGCTGAAGACCTAAGGGAGTACCTTTGCTCACCGCAGGAGAACAAGGTTAAGCGGAAACTTGAAGGAAGCTGAAGGACGCAGGGCACGGAACCTCCGTATCAGCATAGGAGAACAGCGGCTTGAAGGGAGCTGAAAGGACGCAGGGTGGAACCTGGTATCAGCCATAGGAAACAACGGCGTTGAAGGGAAGCTGAAGACGCAGGGGCGGAACCTGGTATCAGCATAGGAGAACAAGCGAGGTGCTTGTGTGCAAAACAGTAGACAATCCAGTTAGGACTATGCTCGGCAGTGGAGCATTATTGGGGAATACAGTAAACTTAAGGCCCAGCGGCCAATCCCCTGAGGGGGTGTGTGAGTAGCTGCTCCAATGAATGGAATGCAGTCTAGGTTTTGCAGTGATAGGCTGCACAGTGCAGTAGATACCAGAGGGAGTGTGTATTGCTTTGATGAGTGAATCCAGGCTGCAGCAAACCTCAGGAGAGCTGATCCGAACTGCCCGTCCCTGCAAGGTAAGGCAAGAACCAGTAAACCGTGAGCGGATTCCTTACATTACTCCACCCCCCTTTCACGCAGACAGCCTCCGGGCGAACCATGTGCCTCATAGAGTTGGAGGACCGGGAATTGTTGCTGAACAGTCTAGGATTGGGGTTTAGAGTCGTACTCCAGAGACTCTGATTAGTCCTTAGTGTATCCCCCACCCCCCGGTAGAACTGGGGGCCAGACGGACCAATCCATGGGCCCCTTGGGGACATTGATTTGTTCCTAAATTCTTTAGTAGAAAGGGCTCATGTAAACGAGCATTCTTTAGTGAGTACAGTTTCTAAGAAATAAGAGTAGTAATAAGAAACACCTTGTAACATGGCTCGCCCCGCAAAATGACTTGGAAATCAGGGTGTTTGAAGAACACAGGGTTCCAGAGCAGAACGGCAGAAGACACCCTACAGAAGCCCAGTCTTTAATAAAGGAACCTGAATCTAGGATTCAGCGCCCTGATAATTGATCGAATACCCAGGAGGAACTTTGTAACAGAAAAAGTCGTGGCTGAACCACTGCATGTTTGGAATTTGCAAGGAATTTTTCCTCTAGAAGGCTCCCAGGTAATGGTTTAAGGGTAGTAGGTTGGTTGGAAGCATCTCCCGGTATTGGTATGGAAGGTGACAAGGCAAGAAGTAAACCAGGCATAGGGACCGAAATCTTTGGAATACGTACAGCAGTATTTCCAACTGAGAGGAAATAACAGGGCCATTAAAGCAACCTAAACACAAAATAAACAAACGACACAACAAAAACAAACCCAAACTTAGAACCCACGATACCACAAACCCGCATACAACAAGGGAAGAGTTAAACCTCAGCGAACCCCAACCAGCCGACGCACCCCACAACTACCCGCCAGCGCCCGCGACTCACACTAACAAAACTTAAAGTATCGCCATTCAAAAACCATAAAAAACCCGAGATTAATATTTTTTTGGTATTTCGATTATTCACAAACATGCACACCACATAAAATAGCACAAAAGCATCCCCACTCCCCTCCGCCCCTGACCTCCCTCCCCGTTTAATGCCAGACCCACCCCTCCGCCCCCTTCTTAGCCCTCCCTGCACTCAGTTCTCTCCTTGCCTGCTCGTCTCAGCCCCTCATTACTACCCCTCCTCCCCCCCCCCCCTCTCCCCATGCCCCTGTACCCCCGCCCCCCCAACCCCCCTGCCTTCACAAACACCGACAATTCCGATGACAAACATGGTTACGCAGGATCAGAGAACATCAACACAGTAGAGCTCTCCAATAACGGGAAATCCCTTCATTGTGAGATAATATTGTGTCTCATGAATCAGGAATAGTCCTTGGGATCTTTCAACAAGTAGCTTGAGAAAAAGGACCAGAGCCAGGGTGTGATGGGAGGGAACTAACATCGGACGCGACGTCTGTACACTCAGTGACAGGGCCCTGAGAAATCACACAAGCAGACAGCTATGAATCCTTGAAAAACTCTTAGGAAGGCCCTACCTTCAGGAGTACACATGAGTCTTTTCTTCGGAAACTAGCAATGGCCCTAACCAC
Organism: Ascaphus truei; assembly: GCA_036426205.1. Classification (NCBI taxonomy): domain Eukaryota; kingdom Metazoa; phylum Chordata; class Amphibia; order Anura; family Ascaphidae; genus Ascaphus; species Ascaphus truei. The sequence goes on along the minus strand of WSYH01002612.1, from coordinate 69,894 downwards.
AGGGGTACCTAACCCTGTCAAAAACATGAATAGGTGTGGTTTTTCTATGCAAATCTCTTGTCACAGACTCCTAACCGATAGTGGGAGGTTCTGGTCTGGGTGTTGATTACGAGAAACAATAGAAATGTATTGATAAGACTTAGAAACAACTAACGAGGTTCTAGATTGCGGGACACTGTGAAAACAAATCCCTTAAGACGAGTAGCTTTACATTTCTTCCTCCAGAGTAAACCCCTGTTTGACTGGACATAATTTAGAACAGTTACTGGGGACTGGGTTTTCAGCAAAGGCCAGGACAGCTTAAATAGTCAGATTTAAACCCCACGTGACTTTAGGTAATATGGCATGGTGCTCCCCAACTACGTACATAAGGGAGTGACCACAGATATGCTGACCCCAAAGATTAGTCCTGGAGAGGAGGAAATCAGTGGGGACCCCCAGACCATGATCTCCTGTGACAGAGCTTCAGATCAGAAGGAAGAATCATTACCTCTCCAGAGTCTCAAAACTAGTTAAGGACACAAATTCTAGCGAAAGGGAAAACCGTGGTGCAAGCTTTTTAAATATCTATACTGAAAAAGCTCATTTTGGAGAAAACCGTGTGTCCAGCAAACATTCCTTGGGAACACAATATGAACCAGGAGGGAAACAATACGACTACTGTATGCTTTTAACCCTAAGCCAATAAAGAGAAAGAACTCAGACCATACTAGGGGGTTAATCATAACTGTATGCGTCTCTGAGTAGGTATTTGGTAGGAATATCTGGGAAACCAAAATTACTGCATGACTCCATATGGGGAACTTGCGCTGAAGCAGGATCACTCTATGTGGGCGACAGCTGGTTCAGTGAAATACCCGGGAGAAGGAACTCTGCGACCAAGCTTAGGAAAAACCTGACTTCGACTGCACTTTATATCAGGAACCAGAACTTTAGCCGAAGTCCTCCGGAGGCGAAGCTGCGGAAACTTGAAGGCTGAAGCAGGGATTTATAGCAAAGAATATCTAGGGACTCCGTACGTTTATAGAATCCCTCAATGCAACCTCTGCTGGCCTGACTTGTGGACCTCATCCTCTGAGGCTAAAACGAAGGCATACCTTGGAGGCAGCAAGAATTTTACAGGGTTAATTCAGACAGTGCCTGAAGAGTAAAACCGCCGGAATTTTCTCTTCTATTAGGAGAGACAAGGGATCTCTCCTCGGGAGCTGGGCGTGACCCGTGCTGGCAAAGAATAGGGAATTATACAGGAGACTCAAGAGCTGCCCCCTCAGGGGTTAATACAGAAATGACCCTGGGAACAGAACTTGGGATGTTCTGTTTCTCTGATGGGGAAAGCGCACAGGACTCCTAGCAGAGTTTAAAGCTGGAAACCCTCAAGAGCTAGATGACAGTTCGGAGTTAAAAATAGGGTACAAAGAACTGTCTCTCTCTGACTACAAAACATTAGTGCTGGGTAGAGCAACATATGTATTCTCCAGGGGACCTCACAGGACTGATCGGCGGGGTTAACGAAAAACATCATTGGTGTCAGAACCGCCGAGTCACACTCACTGGCAAGGATCCGTGGTAGACCAGGATACAGCCAAGCGGTAGCGAGCGGCGAGGGGAGGATCCCTTTTCCTTATGCAAATGTTCCAATGTCATGGAAAGGTATGGAGTTGTTTTTTGGGCATCAGCCCCATGAAGAGGGGTCCACTTTTTGCTATATAAATTTCTAAAGACAAAGGCCAGGGAAGAAGAGTTTCCTTTTGGGCGTCGTCAATTCTAAAGGTACACACTTTTCCCCAAGTTAAGGTGGTACCCAGAAGCAATACACGCGGCCACCGATTGTTTTAAGTCCCGGAGGCGTATCTTCATCATGAGATCAACTACGGCATTTGTTTTTGCAAGGGGTTAAACTACAAACATAATCAATGTCCTCAAGCATGGGTAATATCTCACATAGAAACTGTATTCACACTGGGACTGGTTTACGGCTGGGACAGGCTTTCAGACAAGAAACTTACAAACCCTCACCACACGGGCGGTCCCAGTTTGTTGGCGGCCGTAGCCATACTGTCAGGGTTCTGCTCGCCACAAACCAGGGTCGGACCGCAGGCTGAGGTGGGGTTGTAAAAGCACCGACCTGAGACCGCTGCAAGCAGCGCTGATCCGGATTGCGCACAGTTCGCTGTGTCAAATCTACAGGACTCAGTAAAGGAGAAGACACGTCGTGCTGTGTACAGCCAGGGTTCACGAGGAGATATCAGATAACCATTGTTCAGGCACAAGTTCGGCACAGGTAGTCAGGAGACCCCCGCTTCAGCTTAGGGAGCGGCGGGGTTGGCCTCTGCGCGAGCGACCGACCATGGCCCATGGTACTGGTCACAGGAGATGGTAGGCACTACCCAAATAGCACACCGCGTTGCTGCACGGTGCACCAGTCTACAGCGCAAGAGTCCTGAGCGGCTGGAATCCCCTCTGTAACAGCGCGGAACCAGAGACACGCCCTCTCTAGTTAGGGAAAGAGTAGGCCCCCCAGGAACCAGGAAGCTGAAGATCCACAGGAAAACCTCCGCTACATCGTAATCAGGAGACATGAAAGAGCGTGGGGATACCTTTGCCTCATTGCAGGAAAGCAGAAGCTGAAGCATAGGTGATACCTTTGCTCAGCGCAGAGAACAAGCGGGAACTTGAAGGAAGCTGAAGGACCAGGGCGGAACCTCCGTTAAGCCCCATAGGAGAAACAAGCGTGCTTGGGGAGATGAAGGAACGCCAGGGCGGAACCGTACAGAAAGGAGACAGCGGCTTGAAGTAAGCTGTAAGGAGCTAGGCGCGTAACCATGGTATCAGCAAATAAGGAGAACACCAGCGAGGGCGTTTGGCAAAACAGTAGAATCCCAGTTAGAAGGACGTATGCTCCGGCGCGGAGCACTTATGGGAAGACAGTACTTTCTAAAGGCCAGTCGGGCCAATCCCCGTGAGGGGGGTGTGAAGGTACTGCTCAGAATGTATGCAGATCAGGTTGCAAGTGACTAGGCTATGACCGCTTGCAGTAGATACCAATTGGAGTAGTGGGTTTGCTCTATGATGAGTAATCCAGGCGCAGCAAACCTCAAAGAGCTGACAGCAGCAACTCTACCGAGGTCTGCAATGGTAAGGCAACCAGGTATAAACCGTGGAGGCGGATTTCCCTTACCGTTACAGTACCCCCCCTGTCCCGCGGAGCCTCCGGCAGGAATCTGACACTCACTAGATTGGACGGACAGGGAATTGTTGCTGATAACAGTCCTAGGATTGGGTTAGAGTCGACCCCAGCAGACTTCATGATATACGTCCTTCAGTGTACAGTACCCAACCCCCCGTGTGAGACTGCTGGCCAGACAGGACCATTCATGGGCCTTGGGGGGACATAGTGATTGTTTCTAAAATTCCTTAGTAGAAAGTGCATCCGTAAACGCCGCAGTGCTTTAGTGAGTACAGTTCTAGAAATAGAGTGTAGTAAAGGAAATCACGCTTGGTAACATGGCTCGCCACGCAAAATGATTGGAAATCAGCGGTCGTGAAGACTGACCAAGAGCGTTCCAGCAGTCAGACACGGCAGAGAGAAAACCCCTACAGGAAGCCCAGTTTTATAAGGTAACCTGAATCTAGGATCCAGCGCCCTGATAAGGATTGAAGGTCGGAATACACCAGTGAGAACTGTTTTACGAGCAAGAAAAAGGTCGTGGCTGACCACTAGCATGTTACGGTAAGTTGGCAAGAAGAATTTTTCCTCTAGAGAGGCTCCAGGTAATTGGTTTGTAAGTGGTTATAGGTGGCTGGTTGCAAAGCATCTCCCGGTATGGTTATGTGAAGGTGACAAGGCAAGAGAGTAAACCAGGCATAGGGGCACCCGAAATCTGTTGGTGATAGCGCTACAGAAGTATATTCCAACTGTAGAGGAAATAACCGGGGCACACGAAAATTCCGAGGACAAAACCATGGACTTACAGGAGCAGAGAAAGGCAAACAACATAGCAGCTCTCAATACATGTGGAATCTTCATGGAGATAATATTGCCACGTGAATCAGGAATAGTCTTGGATTTCAAATCAGTTAGCTATGAGAAGAAAGGCAGACGCCAGGTGTAGTGATGGGGAACATACATCATGAAAGCTGAAGTCTGACACCTCGAGTGACAGGAGAGCCTGAGATAACTCACAAGCGCAAGATGAATATGGAAAAAACTCTGCAACGTCACCTTCGGAATACGGAGGCACCTTCCAGAATGAGTGCAGTACAGGATGGCGTTCCGACTGCAAGGCCCCACCCGAGTGGGACCATAACCTTGCACAAAACATGAATAGGTGTGTTTTCTAAGTAGCAAAAATCTCGATTCACCAGACTCTAACCGATCGTGAGGGGGGGGTCAGGGGTTTTGATAGAGAAAAAATCCAGATGTTATTGATTATGACTAGAACAAATATGAGGGGCTTTTCTAGATTCTGTCTGGACATTGATGAAAAATATCCCCTTAAAGACACGGAAGCTTATAATTTCCTCCCCAGAAGTAACCCCAGTTTGCTGGGACACTATTTAGACCAGTCTGAGGGAATGGGGGGGTGTTCAGCAGAACGCAGGACAGCTAATAGCTCAGATTTAACACCCAGGACTTGTTAATCAATGTGTCAGGTGACCTCAGCACAGCAGTACTAAATGGAGTGGACCACAAGAATATGCTGAGATCCCCAAAATGATTAGCACTGGCAGAGAAAATCAGGGGGGACCCCCGATCAGGATACGTCTCTGTATTAGAAAGAGCTTCAGAATCAGGGCAGAAGGAGAATCATTACCTCTCAGAGTCTCAAAACTAGTCGAAGACCACATTCAGCGAACGAGTGAAACACTGTGTCTGCAAACGCTTTTTCACTTAATCTATATGCAAAAAAGCGTCACTTTTGCTAGAAAAAACCGGGTGTCAGCAAACATTCCTGGGAACACATATGAAACCAATTAGAGGGAACATACAGACTACTGGTATCTTTTAACCCTAAGCATAAAGAGGAGAAGAACTCAGACAGTACACGGGGGTTAATCATAACTGTACTGGTCTCTGAAGTAGGTATTTTGTTAAGGAATATGCTGGGAAACCAGAAAATCTGCAGACTCCATAAGGTGGGAACTATGCGCTGAGCAGGGATCACCCGCTAGTGGTGGGCGACAGGCTGGTTCAGTTGAAATACCCGGGAGAAGGACTCTGCGACCAAGCTTAGGGAAAAACCTGACTCCACTGAACTTACTTATTCAGGAACCAGAACTTTAGCCGAAGTCTCGGAGGCGAAGCTGCGGAACTTGAGCTGAAGCAGGGGATTTATAGCAAAGAATATCTAGGGACTACCTACGGTTATAGGAATCCCTCAATGCAACCTCTGCTGTCTGACTTGTGGTCCATTCTCTGAGGCTTAACGAGGCATTAACTTGGAGGCAGCAGAGATTTTACAGGGGGTAATGCAGACAGTGCCTGAGAGTAAACACACAGGAAATTGTTATTCTCTGTTTAGGAGAGACAAGGATCTCTCTCTGGAGCTAGGGGCTCGACGTGGCTGGCAGAGAATAGGGAATTATCACAAAGGAGACTCGAAGCTGCCCCTCGGGGTTAAACAGAAATGCCCTGGAAACAGAACTTAGGGATTCTTTCTCTGACGGGAAGAAAGCGCACAGGACTGCCTAGCAGAGTTTTAAAGCTGGAAACCCTCAAGAGCTGGAGTGCACGATTCGGAGTTAGAAATAGGGGACAGGGACTGATTCTCTGATACACAAACATTAGTGCTGGGTCTAGAGCAACCATATGTATTCTCCGAGGGATCCTCAACAGGATGATCGGGGCAGGTTACGAAACACATCATTGGTGTCAGGAACCCGCAATACACTAGGGCAAGGATCCGTGGTAGACCAGGGATACGCCAAGCGGTAGCGAAGCTGGCGAGGGGAGGATCCTGTTCCTTTATGCAAATGTCCATGTCATGGAAAGGATATGGAGTGTTTTTTTGGGCATCACGCCAACATGAGGAAAGGTCCACTTTTGCTATATAAATGTCTAAAGACAAGGCCAGGAAGAGAGTCCTTTTGGGCGCGTACATTCTAAAGGGTCACATTTCCCAAGTATAAGGGGTAAACCAGAAAGCAATACAAGCGGCCAGCGATTGTTTTAAGTCCGGAGGCGGTAATAATCTCATCATGAGATCACTACGGCGATTGTTTTGCAAAGGGGTTAAACCTACAACACAAAATCAGATCCTCAAGGCATGGTAATATCTCACATAGAACCCTGGTATTCACACTGGGACTGGTTTACAGGCTGGGACAGGCTTCTCAGACAGAACTTACCACACCCTCACCACAGGGCGGTCCGAGTTTGTGGCGGCCGAGCATACTGTCAGGGTTCTGCTCGCCACAAACCAGGGTCGGACCGCGAGGCTGAGGTGGGGTGTGTAAAAGCCCGACTGAGACCGCGGCGCGCTGATCCGGATTGCGCAGTTCGTTGTCAACGTAGCAGGATCAGGAAAGGAGAAGACAGCGTCGTCGTTGTACAAGCCAGGGTCAGACAGGAGATATACAGGATACCATTGTTCAGGCAAGGTTCGGCAACAGGTAGTCAGAGAGCCCCGCTTCAGCTTAGGAGCGCGGGGTTGGCCTCTGGCGAGCGACGACCTGGCCCATGGTACTGGTCACGGAGATGTAGGCAGACCAGAATACCACCCGCGGTTCTGCCACCGGGTGTGCACCAGTGCTACACAGCGCAAGAGTCCTGAGCGGCGGGTAATCCTCTGTAACAGCGCAGGAACCAGGACACGGCCTCTCTAGATTAGGGAAAGAGTAGGCCCCAGGAACCAGGAAGCTGAAGATCCACAGGGAAACCTCCGCACACAGTGCAGGAATCAGGAGCACTGAAGAGCGTGGTGGATACCTTTGCCTCAGTGCAGGAAAGCAGAAGCTGAAGACATAGGGATACCTTTGCTTCAGCGCAGGAGACAAGCGGAACTTGAAGGAAGCTGAAGGACGCAGGGCGGAAACCTCCGTATCAGCATAGGAGAACAAGCGGCTTGAAGGGCTGAGGACGCAGGGTGGAACTGGTATCAGCATAGGAGAACAAGCGGCTTGAAGGGAGCTGAAGGACGCAGGGTGGAACCTGGTTATCAGCATAGGAGACAAGCGGCTTGAAGGAAGCTGAAGGACGCAGGGCGAACCGTGTATCAGCATAGGAGAACAAGCGAGGGCTTGTGGCAAAACAGTAGACACATCCAGTTAGGACTATGCTCGGCAGGGAGCATTATGGAAGAACATTACTTAAGGCCAGCGGGCCAATCCCGAGGGGGGTGTGAAGGTACTGCTCCAATGAATGAATGCAAGTCTAGGTGCAGTGATAGGCTGCACAGCTGCAGTAGATACCAGAGGGAGTGTGTATTGCTTGCTTATGAGTGAATCCAGGCTGCATGCAAACCTCAGGAGAGCTGATCCAGAACTGCACCGGTCTGCAAGGCTAACTGGCCTTGGCCAGAAATCCGTGGCTGAAGCGGGACTTGCCATTACATTTCACTCTGAAGCCTTTTCTTTCTTACACAAAAATACCACTTCCCCCCCCCCTCACTAGTAATAAGATTAACATGTTGTGTGAGATACAAGCTGAGTTAAGCCCTTCTAAAACTTCTTTTGTACTGTAACAAAACAAGTCAACTTGAAGTTCAAAGCTTATCAACAAAACAACACCCCCCGCCACCACTCCAACAGAGCCAATCACGTAAATGTACTGTAGGGTGATTATCATGAGCTGGGCAGAAGACATGTTTGATAATCCTTAAACGAAGGAGAAACAGGTGCACAAATCACATCACGACATGAAAATAAAGTGAAAACACAAAATAGTGCAATATTGTCAACCCCAACAGATGATTTCAGTGTTGAAAGTTCTATAACGTGTTTAACGTGAAATGAAAGCGTTGTGGTTATTAGAAGTTACCAACTTATGTCTCCAGATAGGTACTCCAGATCCATATAGAAGGGGGGAAATCCATATACAAAAAAGGGAAAGCAAAAATAGTATAGTACTGTTTTTAATATTAAAAACACAAAGTATTCCACTTACATAAGTGCCTTTGTTTGTGAGCATTCAGACCACCCTGGGTCATATGGTCAGACAAGAATGTTCACAGCAACAGCATCTGCTCCATGGCCGTCACAGCAAGTACTGGGCTGATTAAAGTTGTCCTCCACTCTGGATGTCATCAACAAGGGCTTCTTGTTTAAAAAAACTTTTGAAATACTGTATTTTCAGAGCTGCAGCCCCCTCTCTCTCCGATCTCCCCCCCATCTCGCAATGCCATAACGAAGAGAAAGACAAGAGCTAGAGGATCCTCTACGTGTGTTTTTACCTGGGCTGATATGCCTGAATAAAGTATTTTTGCTGCCCCCTGCCTCCAGCCTTACTTAACAGTAGTGCTCGTCCGATTACCTTCCTACTCTGCTTACACACGGGACCGAGGCACGCAACGGCACAGGGGCCATCTACTCCTCCAACAAGGGGAACACAGCGGATCTCAGCCAGAAAAGAAGAAAGAAGTGAGTACACCAAACCCTTTCAGTTGGGACTAAGGGAGGTTGTATTTAGCCCACCCACTGTGGGACCGCCGGGTTGAGTCATACACTCACCGGACAGGTTAGATGGCTTTCCCTCCCTCTCCCTTCATCTCATGTACTGTGGTTATTATGCTGTGGTTATCCCCAAATCTATCATGCATGGACTTTGAATTTTACTGATGTCAGTAGCAAGGATGATGGAAACCCTGTGCCAAGTGTTTATATAAATAAAAGTATGCCTCAATGAATGACTGCACTGGACTAATATAGAGCATCCAATTAAGGGAGTTTCCCTTACCTACCTTGTTTCAATGTAAAAAAAAGCTTGGAATATTAAAAAAGCAGCATACTGTATAGCATAAGCTTTTCAATAAAGCTCACTATTGTTCTATCAATAAAAATGGCACTGTCACTAAATGTTTGCCTACTTGGCAAATAATGCGCAAGCAACTTTTAAAAAAAGCGATATTGGAGGTCCATCCAAATCCCTTCTTTTGTCTTTTTTCGCTTGATGTCAAAGTTTATTTTCTGGGGAAAAACAAACAAATATGCTATTATTGCCGATATTGCGCATGCGTCAAGTTGCGTCATTGGGAATTAATGCAGCCATTCAAGCAATATCCTACATCTGTGTCTGTAGGATGAGAACAAACTTCTGATTGGCTTTGACTCTTCAGCCCCACCCTCTCCCTACATTTTAAAGCTGCAGCAGCGTCATGTACTTCGACGGCCAATCAAATCATTCTTCAAAGTGCACTCAACAGAGAAACATCCCCTCAACTCGCATACAGTATTGTATTGATGCACATACAGTACTGTATAGTACTGTAAAGTACGTACAGTATTATTTAAAAAATAATTTTGTTTTGACACATGGCAGCTTGAACTGCAGCTCCAAACTTACAGTAATACTGTCATGTACAGTACAATATAGTGTAATACACTGTAGTACATTACTGTACTGTATATTTACCTTCATTATAAACTTTGCCAAACGGGTGGTGATGACTCGCTGTGACTCCTCAAGTCTGCATTATAGTTGACAGGTGATAGCTGGCCTTGTACACTTGTAGTTGACAGCTGATGAAGCTGAAAATCATGTTGGTACTGGTAAATGCAAGCTTGCTGGTACCTGTATGCGAAAACATGCTCAGGCTGGAAATTTTTCAGGTATTCTGGTGGGGATGGGTACAAAGGATTGCCGTTCACCAAGTTATCACTGACGGTCGGACCAGCCGGTGCTGGTGCTGTTGCCGGCACATTGCTATATTGGGATTGACGATTCTTGTATGGGTTAAAACTGGCCTTTCTTCTTTTGAAATTGCCATGATCAAACATACTGTGAAATTCTGGCATGACACCCCAATACCCACAAATCTCTCCGGCAAGAGGGGCAATGCGAAAAAAACACTGATCGTTTCTAAAGGTTTTTCTTATCGCACGCTTCCACCCATGAACGTCTGGTGAAAACTTGTAGAAATCGTAGTTCGAAATGAAATATTCATATATTTCAGATACAGTCGCCATCTTATCTGCTGCAGCATTTATTGTCGAATATATAAAAATGCATAACTACAGTCAGGTTTTTTATACGCCTGTGGTGTATCCATAATGTCCACTCAGCAATTGTGCGGGGAAAGAATGTAAAAAAAGGCACACATTGAGTATTTAAAGCTATTTATTAAGAACGCCTAATTTGATAACGTCTTCGAAAAAGCAAGGTCAATTCACAATGGGCCACTGTAAGTATGTACCAGTATAGACGTGGGTGCTATCTGTTTTAAACACCTGCACCCTTACAAAGTAGCAAAGTACCATGCACATTGCAATTCAATAAAATTCATTAAATTCATTAATTTCTGCCACCTGGCGGATACGCAAAGAATAGCAACCAAATTATAATTCATTAACTTCTGCCACATGGTGGATATGTGAAGAATTGCATCCAAAGAAACAAGAAACCATTAAATTAAATTAAACACATCAACCGTGTGTGGCTGCCCGGTGCCGGATTGCGTGAACGCGGCATGAATAGTGGTCAAAACGCGGAAATACCGAATGGAATACAGCGGTCAACACGAAAACTGATTCGAGATCCGTTCGAATAATGGCCGCTCCATCAGTACCAGTTTGTGACAATGGCATTTGGACTGCATGGAGCCCCAGCCACATTTCAGAGACTCATGGATAAAGTGCTGAGACCTCATAGGGCTTATGCTGCAGCCTACCTAGATGACATTGTAATTTATAGTAAACACTAGCGGGCCCATCTAAATAGGCTGAAAGCGGTCCTCAAATCTCTAAGAGAGGCAGGGCTCACAGCCAACCCTAAGAAATATGCCTTAGGTAAGGCGTAAACCAAGTACTTAGGGTATGCAATGCGAGGTTGAAAAGTAAGGCCACTAGCCGATAAGGTAGCTGCCCTGAAAGAAGTTCTGTCCCACAGAACAAAAACGCAGGTATGTTCCCTGTTGGGTTTAGCAGGATACTATCAGAGGTTCATCGCCAACTACTCGGAAGTTGCAGCCCCACTAACAGACCTCACAAAAAAGTGTGCCCCTACACAAGTGGTATGGTCAAGGGAGTGCCAGAGAGCCTTTGAGGAGGTAAAAAGGTGTCTATCAGAGGGTCCCGTCCTTAGAAGCCCAGACTTAGATAAGCCTTTTATCGTTCAAACCGATGCCTCAGAGATAGGGCTAGGGGCAGTGCTCTCACAACAGTTTGAGGGAGTGAAACATCCGATCCTTTTTTTGAGTAGGAAATTGTTCCCAAGGGAAAAAAACTACTCAGTAATTGAAAAGAAGTGCCTCGCAGTAAAGTGGGCAGTCGAGGCCTTGAGGCATTACCTGGCGGGAGTCCATTTTACGTTGGTAACAGACCATGCTCCATTAAAGTGGTTAAATAATATGAAGGACTCCAATGCTAGGTTAACAAGGTGGTATATGGCTCTCCAACCCTTCTCATTTGAGATTCAGCACAGGTCTGGAAAAGAAAATGCAAATGCTGACTTCTTTTCTAGAGAAGGGGTGGATGGTCGGGCTTCAGCCATGCGTGGCCCCAGCCACACACTAACTGGGGAGGAATGTGGCAGGGTGAATGAACGTCACCAGCCCTATACCTGACAGACCTATATTTAGGTCTGCAGTGCAGCAGTGACGAGGTTAACATTCAGCTGGGAGGTCTGGTTACTTAGTCTGATCCCAGCTGCCTCATCAAGGAGCTTTAAAAATCCCAGACTGCACACACATGCAGCCTGACTTAACCATGGAGATACACTGAAACTCTGGAGGGAGAACAGCTTGATTTAAGGTCTGTTTTTCTGGGACATTTTGTTTGTTGCTGAATTTTTTCTGTGGACTTTGAACAGAAAGGGCAAAGCCATGCTCAGGACTTATACTGCTTTACTTTATATATGCTGAAAAAAAGCTCTTGTTTTTTTTGTGTGCCATATTTTGAGGCTCAATAAAAAGCCTTATCAAGAAACCCACGTATAGTTGCATGTATCCTGCAACAGTACCTTAATAACAAGAAAATGAGAAAATAAAATATTGGACCCTTTCAGTGTGAGATGGGTAGGCAGATTATTGGAGATAAGGAAAAAGCAGAGGTATTAAACAAATTCTTTTCCTCTGTGTTTACCAGGGAAGAATCAAGTTCAATAGTAGTGCCACAGGAGGATGCCACAACCTCCATATTAATGAACAATTGGTTATCTGAGGAAGAAGTTCATAAGCGACTTGAAAAAAATAAAGTAAATAAGGCACCTGGCTCCAATGGCATACATCCAAGAGTTCTCAAGGAGTTAAGCTCAGTAATAGCCAAACCATTATATTTAAAATTGAAGGACTCCATTTCCACAGGCTCAGTACCACAAGATTGGCGTAAAGCGGATGTGGTGTTTATATTTAAAAAGGGAGCTAGATCACAACTGGGAAATTAAAGACCTGCAAGCCTGACTTCAATAGTGGGGAAACTACTTGAATGTTTAATACGGGATAATATTCAGGAATACCTAATGGAAAACAAAATTTTTACTAATAGTCAGCCTAGATTTATGAAGGAAAGATCATGCCAAACTAACCTTATTTGTTTCTTTGAGGAGGTAAGTAGGAATTTAGACCAGGGTAATGCAGTTGATGTGGTGTACTTGGATTTTGTAAAGGCTTTTGATACGGTTTCACACAAGAGGTTGGTGTACAAAATAAAGAAAATTGGACTCAGTAATAATATATGCACCTGGATTGAAAACTGGTTAAAGGACAGACAACAGAGGGTTGTCATAAATGGAACTTTTTCAGGTTGGGCTAAAGTCGCGAGTGGAGTACCTCAGGGATCGGTACTGGGACCCCTGCTTTTTAACTTGTTTATTAATGACCTTGAGGTTGGCATTGAGAGCAAAGTCTCCATCTTTGCTGATGATACTAAATTGTGTAAGGTAATAGAATCAGAGCAGGATGCAATTTCTCTTCAGAAGGACTTGGAGAGACTGGAAACGTGGGCAGGTGAATGGCAGATGAGGTTTAATACAGATAAATGTAAGGTTATGCATTTGGGATACAAGAATAAAAAGGCGAATTACATATTAAAAGGGGATAAATTGGGGGAATCCTTGATGGAGAAGGATTTAGGAGTGCTTGTAGACAGCAGGCTTAGCAATAGTGCCCAAAGTCATGCAGTAGCTGCAAAGGCAAACAAGATCTTATCTTGCATTAAACGGGCAATGGATGGAAGGGAAGTAAACATAATTATGCCCCTTTACAAAGCATTAGTAACACCACACCTTGAAAATGGAGTACCATTTTGGGCACCAATCCTAAGAAAAGACATTATGGAACTAGAGAGAGTGCAGAGAAGAGCCACCAAATTAATAAAGGGGGTGGACAATCTAATTTATGAGGAGAGGCTAGCTAAATTAGATTTATTTACATTAGAATAGAGGCGTCTAAGAGGGGATATGATAACTATATACAAATATATTCGGGGACAATACAAAGAGCTTTCAAAAGAACTATTCCTCCCACGGGCAGTACAAAGGACTCGGGCCATCCCTTAAGTTTGGAGGAAAGGAGATTTCACCAGCAACAAAGGACAGGGTTCTTTACAGTAAGGGCAGTTAAAATGTGGAATTCATTACCCATGGAGACTGTGATGGCAGATACAATAGATTTGTTTAAAAAAAGGTTGGACATCTTTTTAGATGGGAAAGGGATATAGGGATATACCAAATATGTATACATGGGAAGGATATTGATCCAGGGATTAATCTGATTGCCAATTTTTGGAGTCAGGAAGGAATTTATTTTTCCCCTTATGAGTATACTTTTGATGATATGACACTGGGGTTTTTTGTTTGCCTTCCTCTGGATCAATAAGTAAGTATAGCTATAGGATAAAGTATCTGTTGTCTAAATTTAGCATACAGTGGCCACACACTTTATTCTCGCTCGGCTAGTCCCGCGAATTCGGGTATACCCGGGTGTATTCAGGTTTCTGATCGTTTTCTGCCAGAGTGCATTGCGTTATTTTCCCGGCAGGGATTTAAGCATTTTATTCCGGCTGGCTGAAATACTGCAATGCCGTGTAAAAACACATGGTGGCGCTTGCGAGCTGTTCTCTTTGAAGCCGTCCCCTATAATGAATTGTAATGCAGTATATATACTGTATATATATATATACTGTATAACAACTACCCTATAACCCCTAACATACAGTACTGTACACATACAGTACTGTATATGCACATACATAAATGATACTACTGTATGGGCGGCGGGGGCGAGATGTGTTTGCAGCAGAAAGAGATCCGCTGCTCTCTCTCTGCGCAAACATCGGCACATTAAAAATTATTTTAAATACATTTTTATTGATAGTGTACATGTGCAGGGGGTCTCCGGAGATGAACCGCATTGGTTTCAGGTCTGGGGACCCCCTGCTCCCCGAGATACAGCCCCCTTTATGAGGTGCCGGTATCCCTCTGCTTGGTTTAAAGGGCCAGACCACGTGATCGCGGCCTGTAAACCAAGCAGAGCAGAGGGATACCGGCACCCCCTAAAGGGGCCTGTATCTCGGGGAGCATGGGGTCCCCAGACCTGAAACCAGTGCGGTTCTGCTCTGGAGACCCTCTGCACATGTACAGTATCAATAAAACACATACAGTATACAGTATAAATAAACACTCGTTCTTTACCTTAGCGGCTATGCGCTATGGTAAAGAAGCAGCATTTCTGTATTTTAATAATATTGTACAGTGAGCAGGGGGTTCCCTGAGCCAGAAATTAATGCTCAGGGACCCCCCCCGCTCCTGCTCAATATTAAAAAATACAGAAATGCTGCTTCATTACCATAGCGGATAGCCCTAAGGCAATGAAGGGGTTAAACCCACCGTTCCCTCATTGTGTGTGTAGTGGGGAGGGTGAGGGGGGTATTTGGGCCTTGGTGTGAGGTAGGGCTTGCGGGGGGTTCGGGGGGCACTTAACCCCTTCACGAACGTAGCAGTTAATACCGCTACGGTCATGAAGGGGTTAAGCCCTCGCTACCCCCCCGCAAGCCCTAAAAACACGTTGGGGCTAATACCCCATTCACCCACCCCCGCTACCCACAATAAAAAAAATACACACACACAGCAGCCGCCAAAAAATAAAAATAAATCTAAATAAATAAATAAATAATGACAATATAAATACATTTTAAATACATTTTTATTGATAGTGAATGTGCAGGGGTCTCCGGAGAGAACCGCGTGGTTTCAGGTCTGGGACCCCTGCCGAGATACAGCCCCCTTTAGGGGGTGCCGGTATCCCTCTGCTGGTTTAAAGGGCCCACCAGTGATCGCGGCCTGTAAACCAAGCAGAGCAGAGGGATACCGGCACCCCCTAAAGGGGCCTGTATCTCGGGGAGCAGGGGGTCCCCAGACCTGAAACCAGTGCGGTTCTGCTCTGGAGACCCTCTGCACATCTACACTATCAATAAAAATATATTTTAAATGTATTTATTTCTCTTCATGTATTTATTTATTTATTTAGATTTATTTATTAATTGTGCTGCTGCTGCAAGTCCTAAACTCACACCAAGGGCCAAACACCCCCCTCACCCCAATAAAAAAAATTCACGCACAGCAGCCCCACAATTAATAAATAAATCTAAATAAATAAATAAATACATGAAGAGAAATAAATATATACTGTATATATATACTGGATATATATACAGTATATATATAATAACAATCCCTATACATATACAGTATATACTGTGTATATATATATATAGAGATAGATATAGATAGATAGAGATAGATATATATATATAGATATATAGATATATACAGTATACAGTATATATACACACATGATGAACCAATATACAAATACATGTAGAATGGTTATCAAAATCATACTGTCCTACAGATAACGCTTCTCTATACAGACAATAATAATTATCCATTTAATAATCCTAACTGATTTTACAATATAAAACATAACATTCCAATCCACACAGTACATTGCATTTACATTGTATAAATGATGCATAAAATCTATGCACCATATACATTCTGCAAATGAATGTTAACAATATAATTGCAAGCTACTGTACCAGTAAATACAAACACTTCCAAACAAGTCAACTATTTTAACCAATCAAGTAAACAAAAATCAATATATACTGTAAGTACCAACCAGAAAACACAATTTAAAACCAAAGCTAACCCTTACAATACCAAGGATTACATCTATCTAATTGTAAAAAACCTTATACATTATACACAGCATTGCAATGTACATGATGAACAATACAGTACATTCCCTGTATCTCCCTGCCTTCAGTGTAATCTGTTTAAAGCCCCCTCCCCCCTAATGTTTCTGTTAAACAGATTACACTGAAGGGAGAGAGATGTAAAGGCCTAAAGCCCCCTCCCCTAATGTTTCTGTTAAACAGATTACACTGAAGGGAGAGAGATGTAAAGGCCTAAAGCCCCCTCCCCCTAATGTTTCTGTTAAACAGATTACACTGAAGGGAGAGAGATTTTACAGAAACACACATTAGGGGGGAGGGGGCTTTAAACAGATTACACTGAAGGCAGAGAGATGTTTCTGTTACCAGTAAATCTCCCTCCCTGCTGTCAGTGCAGTGTATGTAAATGTGGGGAGGGGGGGGGGACCCAATGTGCATACTGTGAGGTCTAACCACCCTCACCCCCTACCCACATACCGTTACCCCCCCCTCATCCTGGCCATGGCCCCTCCGCTTCTGCAAAACAGACACAAAAATTAAAACATACAAAGTAATGTCCCCATACCCCTTAATCACCATAGCGGTTATTAACCGCTACAGTCATGAAGGGGTTAACCCACCCTCACCCACCACTCGGGATGCCTACATACCCTCCCACACTACCCCCCCCCCCCCCCGTGAGGCCTAACCACCCAGTCAGTACCCACAAGGGAGGCCTACCCACATACCGTTGGGGAAACACCCCACCCCCAGTACCCACAATAAAAACAGTACAATGACCCACAATAAACAGCATTATATTTATTAAATACATTACCCACCCCCTGTGCCCCCCCATAAATACAAGATTTATCCTTTTACATACAGGGTTCATAACGCAGTCCCACGCTAGTCCCCGGTGGGCTGGCAGGGCACCTGGACAGACCTACAGTTTACCAGCAGCCCTTTTTACACAGGTTCTGGAGGCCTGCTGGTGGATCCTGCCAGCACCATGGCACCCAGGTGGTCTCCTTGGGTCACCGTGGGCCACAATTGGGTCTCCACGGTAGGCCCAAGGATGTCTGGGAGCCCCGGGTCAAACCCACAGGTGTCTGCGGGGCCTCGGGTGATTCCCTCGGGGGTCTGGGGAACTCACGGGTGCTCACTACGGGTCCGCGGTGCCCCCACAGAAGTGGGACCACACATCATCATCCCCGCACCTACGGGTCGGCGGTGCCCCCACAGAAGTGGGACCACACATCGTCATCCCCGCAGACTACGGGTCTGCGGTGCCCCCACAGAAGTGGGACCACACATCATCATCCCCGCATGTGTCACCCGTGGAACCACCAGCCTGATACCCTTGGGATACCCGAGGATACCCACAGGTGGTCTCCAGAGGCCCCACGCAAAACCACGGAATCAAACCCTGAATGTAAAAAAAATAAACCTGGCCTATACATTCAATACATACACCCTCCCCCCAACACCTACAGTACAATAATGTGCAAAATAACTATTATCCAGATATGGATAATAGATTAATTGCCCATTATTAAAAACATTATCTAGCATATACAAATAAATAAAGTACTACTGACCTCATCAATACGAAGTGTCCGTTGCCAGCAAAATCCTTGTCTTGTCCACAACATACATAGCAAATACAAAGCCAATACAGTGCAATTACATTCAGATATCAATTAACCCCTTAAACACCTTATCAGATAATAACCGCAAATGTGATTAAGGGGTTAAGCCACACAGGCCCGATACCCACCCTCACCCATGAATTTGTACTGTGGCTTCCTCATGCAACTATATATATATACTGTATATATATAAATACAGAGAGACAGAGAGAAAGAGAGAGAGAGAAAGATATATACAGTATATATATATATATACACACGTTATATACACACCCATGATAAACCAATATACAGTACAAATAAATGTAGAAGGGTTATCAAAAGCACTGTCCTACAACCAAACACTTCTCCATACATACACACTAAATTAAAATCAATTTCCTTTAATATTCATAACTGATCTCTCAATCTAAATCATCACTAAACCTCTGAAAAGCCATTTAAACAACTTACATTCCAATATAAATGATGCCTAAATATCTATGCACCATATACATTCTGCAAGTAAACAAAACTCAATTAGCAATCATTATTTACATCCCTAAACAATTCACACTAGATCCCGAACAATAAAACCATTAACAAATTCACGCCTTTGAAAAAATATAAGTACTGACAAAAATACAACCTTTACAAACCAAGCCTATCCCTGACCTTCCTCAAACACACAATACAATACCAAGGAATACATCTATCTAATTTTAAAATACTTTAAACTCACAATAAAGCATACTGTAGCAGCATACACAACATAATTTAAAACACATCTAATCCAGCTTTTAAAACAACATCATTTCTTACCCCTGTACTGTACTGTACTGTATGTATATATCTCTCTAGACATATATACATACATACATACAGTGGCAAGAAATGATATACCACAAAAAAAAATACACATGTTAAAAAACCTTTTGAAAAAATTAACAAGTTAAATAAAATACATTTCTTTACTGTAGTTCACTTACCATTACTTGCCCCCACCGACTCCCGTTGCGCAGCTTACTCACGAACCAATCCACGATCAGGAACCCATAAAATAATAAACCATAAAATAATAAACATTAAACTAAAAATCCAAATCAATCCACGGGTCTTCTATCTGTAATCCATCTTCATCTGTGTTCTTCTTTCTTCTATCTCCTTCCAGCGGGGCAGGTGGGGTCTTCTCCCCATCTGCGGCCACGCCCTGGTCTTCTTTCTTTCCCGGAGGTCCTTCCTCCGCGGCGTCTGGCTTCAAAATGAGACGACATAGGCTTTTAAAGGCCTATGACGTCACATTTTGCGTCATGGTTCCCACGGTCCTGATTGGACCGTGAAAACTATGTGTTTTGGCCGACAAAAAAAAAAATGATGACATCCCTACTCTGATTGGCTACCATACCATGTGAGGGCGGCCATGTGCCTTTTCATGACGTCATCTTAAAGGCAATTGAAGCAAAGCCATTCTGATTGGCTGTGCTTTCATTCCCTTTAAGTGACGTCATCATTTTTTTTTTTGTCTGTCCAGCAACAAATATTGTGCTACAATACTAAAGAGCCTATTCAGGAAAGGGAGGACGCTTCGCATATTATCATTGAACATCAAACGTTGTGTATGTTAATAATTCACGCTATGAAATTTGTGGAAAAATGGTATTAGTAAGATAGATCAAATGAGAGATACCGTTTACTACCATAAATGACAAAACCACACTAGTTTTAATCGTTGTACAATCAAAATTACTTAATGTTCGTTTTCACTCCAGCAGTCTGGAAAGAGGCTCACAGAGAAGCTGCATCTTCCTGCACAGCTCTTACAGACAATCGCCATGTTATATTTTAATTTGAATTACATAGAAGAAGCAATGGTTCTCTTGACCTCAGTTTTAAGTGTCACGTGACTTGGACATTTAAATGAGGAAATACTGGAAACCAATACTGGGACCTCACCCGAGAAGCAAGGGCTCCCTGGACCTCAAATTAATGCGGTTCAGATCTTGAAACTCACTGCTTTAATACCATCTTATTAAAATTAAAACAGAGCTTCATACCTTGGTGGCTGGCTAACGCTACAGAAATGAAGGGGTTGGCTGCCACTACACGTTTGTTGGTGGTAGTGAGGGGGTGGGTGAATGTTGGTGAGTTACAATGTTACATAGTAGATGAGGTTGAAAAGACATCCATCCAGTTTAACTTATGCTAAATTTAGATGAAAGAGATTTACCTATATTTGTTCTTAAAGTATAGTTGCCCCAGGGTGGGGGATTAGGCCCCCCGGGAGGGTATGGAGGAAGGGCTAACCCGTCCTTTAGCTAAGCAATTACAAACAATAAGGTAATGAAGGGGGGAACACCTCCACGAGGCCTAACCACCAATCTGGCCAACAAACCCTTTCACCCACCCATCACCCCAACAAACACGCCCCCTCCCCCCAAACCCACCCCCCGCCAAACCACACCGAATAGCCAAAAATCCTATTAGTCAAATATGGCTAATAGAACATTGCCCATTTAATATACAGAACTGCAAATTAAAAATAAAATACAATACAATAAAAAATAAACTAACCATTTAATCATTGAATTTTACTGTGGTTATCTAGGCTAGCAACATTGGCAATCAGTGGATACCCTACTACCCACTCCACCTACCCACACCAATCCTCCTTCACCCCTACCCCACCACACACAGTACGGGCAAAAATCCTTAGCCAGATATGGCAAATATTGCTTCTTCCCATTCAAAACAATCAGTAGTCAGCCACCCTATAGTAAATAAAAGTTTACTTACCCCTGCCAGGATGAAGGCCATCCTCATCTAAGTGGACTCAATATTAAATAAAAACAATAGCACGGGCCAGTTTTAAGGGGTTTAATCCCCCGCTACCCACCGGGTGGCCTAATATCCTCCCTGGGGCAACCAACCTATCCTCCACAACCTCTACTCTCTCACACCACACATGAAAATGAGAAAAAGCTCTAGTAGTCAAATATGGCTTGTAGCGCTTTTGCACATTTGTGATGCCTAAAAACCCCCAATTATATTAAATATTATATTAAAACACATTAAAAGCACACACTAGCCAAGAAAACATTTTTTGTCACTGTGGTTATCTATGCCCTCAATGAGGCACAGATAGACCACATTGGCAATCAATGGGCACCCTAAAAAAATCCATAAGAAATAAAATAATGATTACAATAGATAAAAAATAAACAC
This sequence comes from Ascaphus truei, assembly GCA_036426205.1. NCBI lineage: Eukaryota > Metazoa > Chordata > Amphibia > Anura > Ascaphidae > Ascaphus > Ascaphus truei. Next base: position 48,736 of record WSYH01002612.1, on the reverse strand, counting down.
TGGCCAAGAAACCAATGTATTGTCACTGTGGTTACCTAAGCCCTCAATGGGGGAAAAAGATAACCACATGTGCAATCAATGGGCACCTTAAAAGACAATTAAATAAAAATTAACATTACATTATAATTAAAACAAGAATAGCAAGAAATCAATTGATTGTCACTGTGGTTATCTGTTCCGCCACAGGGAGGACCCAGTGTTGGGTTTGAGGAAGGGACACATTAGTCCTGAAACGTTATCTGTACTAAACCATGTGCTGTGAACACCTTATTGAAGTTTTTCAAAACTCAAATCAAGGTCCTGGTCGCTCCTCCTTTCCTTCATTTTTGTTCCTCACAGGGGCAACGATAGCCCCATTGGTAATCAATGTGCATCCTATAGTCAATCAAAGGGGTTCTTTCCTTGCGGGAGAAGGCTCCTTCTTATCCAACTGTGGCACCAATCAACTCTTGACCCAGTAAGCAATGATACTAACCTTTAAGTACAAATAGATGCACAGAAGTCCACGATCTCCGTTGCTTGAAGAGAAGTCCCAGTGAGTAGATCTTCTTCTCTTCTTTCATTCCTCTATTTTCTTGAACAGGTCAGCAGATGTTGACACGCCTTCTAGTTCCTATCAAGTGAGACATGCAAGGCCTTATATATTGCCTGTGACATCACTTTCGATACACATGGTACATCAACCAATTGATTCGTGGATGTACCATGAGGTGTCTTCCCTTTTGGGTGATGTGATGTCACCTTAAAGGGAGGGAAGTATATGGTACCCGATTGGTTGTACTTCCCTCCCCTTTAAGGTGACGTCACCTCAAAAAAGGATTAGTGATGGTTGCTTCAATCAAGTTGGGAAGAGAAGAGAAGTCATTCACTGACATACTGATGCCTAGACACATGGTACATCTCAACAATTTGATGGACGATGTACCAGTCTGTGAAATATGACATCACAGGCCTTATATAAGACCTTGCATGTCTCATTTGACAGGAAGGAGATGGGTGTCAACATGCTGGACTTTTTAAAGAAGAGAAGAGACGGAGGAAACAAGGAGAACAAAGTAGAAAAGAAGAAGATCTACTCACTGGTGACTTCTCTTAATGGAAACGGAGGATCATGGACTTCTGAGCATCATGCTGTACTTCAAGCTGTTGATCTTGCTTATGGGTCAAGAGGTGATTGGAGATGCAGTTCAATGAGGATGATAAGCCTTCCCAGCATGGGGAAGTAATCAGTACTTTGATTGACTATAGGGTGTCCATTGATTGCCAAAGTGTCATCTGTGTCCCTCTCAAGGGCATAGAAAACCACAATGAAGTCAATGTGTACTTGGCTAGTTTTTATTTTTACTGTATTGTAATGTGTATTTTATTTATTTTTGTAATTTTAGGCACCACAAATGGGCAAAAGCGCATTAGCCATATTTGACTACTACAGCTTTGGCCGCCTTTATCCTAATGCAGCCGTAGCCGCGTCGCTCTGATAACCGCGGCCAGATGCAGTATGTTTTGTTTTTTTCCGGAACGCTTTGCGATGTTTGCGATATGTTAGGCTGCGGATTTTTTAGCGCGTACCGCAAAACTGCAATACCATCATAAAAATCAGGCAGTGGCGATCGCGAGCAGTTGTTCTTTAACAGTTAATAGCAATTAACCTACAGTACAAGCCGACATTTCTGCAAGTCTGTGTGTGTGTGCGCGCATTAATTGTAAATTGGAAGATTTTACAGTATTACAAAAATATACGTTTGAGTCTTCTTGACTATAAAAACTATCACATGTCTATAGTGTTTAGTAATCAATACTTTTACTTCTTTTCATACGTTTTTATCTTAGCGCATGCGTGTACTGTACCGTAGTCTCATTTGAACATTGTTGAAATGCATAGGCATGTTACAGATCAATTTTGACGCATTAAACCTTATGATGACGTATTTTGAAAATATTCTTTGAAACTGATAATCCATTATACCAGTGCTCCCCCCTCGCCCCCGCCACAAACAAGGTCAAGGATTTCAAATTCTATTACAACATCTCCCACACATTCATTTGTAATGGAGGCTTATGGCTTGAATCTTCCCGAGTGTGGCTTACATTCCTGCGCATGGGACTGTTGTTGATTATAATGCGCATGCGTATAATATTCCCATTCAATTAGAAGTTCAAGTCTGATTTTTTTTTTTCATTGTTTTTTTTTCCGTTTATCGACATGGGCTGCATACTTGTATAAATCACTCAGTACTGTTGCTTTTTAATGCGGCACTGTGACATGCTTTATGATGTGGGTGGCATAGTACTGTGATTTTTATTTGGGGGTGGTGGGGATCAAAAACATTTATCTGACCTGTTGAAAAATGTCTTGAACTACAGGTACGTAATCCTTTATACAGCTTCTCCACCCCCCCCCCCCCCCCCCCCCCCCCCCCGCACACACACAAGGCTCAAGGATTTCAACCTTCTATTGACACTCTCAAACAACATTCATTTCAAATGGTTGGCTTTTTTGTCTTCCGAGCCTGACATCTCACAGTTCTGCGCCTGCGTGTAATTCTCTTTGGGACAGGGGACCTTTGTTGATTATTAATGCGCATGCGTGTATAAACTTCCCATTCAATTACGTTTTACAGTGGTCTGAAAATAAAAGTATATATATATTTTTTTTGTTTTGTTTTTTCTTGCCGTATGTGATGTGCCTGCATAACAATTCTTGCATTCTGAGAATCAGTATACAAATATATATTTTTTTGGTTATCGACAGGGCTTGCCCAGAAATTGGATATTATGAGAATCAAGTTTTACAAAATATATTTTTTTCGTTTATCGCATGGGCTTGCATAGCAATTTGGATATTATGAGAATCACTCAGTACTGTTGTTTTTTAATGCGGCACTAGACATGCTTTATGATGTGGGTGGCTGTACTGTGAGTTTTATGTGGGGTCGTGGGATAGCAAAATTTTTCTGACTGATTGACAAATACGTCTTTGAAACTAAGGTACTGTAATCTTCAGACAGTCCCCGCCCCCCCCCCACCCCCCCCCGCCACACACACAAGGCTCAAGGATTTCAACTTCTATCAGTACATAACAACATACTCACAAAACCATTTTTTTCAAATGGTTGGGTTGTCTACCAGCCTGGCTCCACAGTTATCTGCGCTGGCTGTGTAAGTCTCTTGGGACCAGGGACCTTGTCGATTATTTAATGCGCAGTGCGTATATAATTTCACATTCAATTAGAAGCCCAGATTTCAACATTCTTTGACAACCATCTCACCAACCATGAGAATGACTCATCACATCCCACCCCCAACAACTTTGAGCTTTGTTTTACGGTAATGCATGCACACATGTGATACATCCCTTCCCGAATGTAATATGTTAATCTGATTAAGGTCCATTCTGGCCATTCAACCACGCCGCCAGGGGGGGGGGGGGTGTTTCAATGATTATCGTGAATGTAAAGAAATATTATTTTTTATCAGGAACATAAAAAATACAAAAAATCATGAATAATAACAAATTTACAGTCTTATCTTCTTTTTATGTAGATCTGTCAGTTGAAAATGACGGCCGGTGGATAATCATGGGCAGAATGAAAAATACACATAAATCTGAATAATAATGCAAATTTATAATAATAAAAAAAGGAATACAAATTATTAGTCTTTCTCTTCTTTTCATGGCACATTGCTTCATTGAGAGAAGGGTTTTTTTTTGTGTAAATCATGGCTGGAGATACACTGATTACCTAACACACTTAATACCAGCTAGCATACCCCCCCCTCTCCACCGTGCGTCCTACTTTTTTGTCCAGATCCTCGTCTGAAAAGGAAAGAAAAAAATTGAGTGCAGTTAAGGTTGCATATAAATGGCATTGACTTTAGTATACTGTAAACTACTCCATATTGGGACTATGCAGTTACTACTGTTCAAACTGCTTGGGTGTAACTGTAACTCATTATACATTATAACTACTGTATAACTACTGTAAATACTTTGTAACAATATGGTTGTAGAGCTGCAGTCTTCTCTCTGAAAAAGAATAATGAGTACAGTTCTGTAAGTGAATTTATAATGGCCAATTGTGACAGTATATCTACTTCATATTGGCTATGCAGTATACTATCAATGCGTGTTATGAAAACTCATTATACATTTTAACTACTGCGTTCACTACTGGACTAACATTGGAACAAGATTGGTAGTGCAGCTTCATTGAAAAGAATATGAGTGCAGTAAGTGCAGTGCTGTATACGTAAAAACAATCGGTGCCATACTACCGTGTATCAATACTGTAACTGTCATTTGGTGGTGCTTCGCATTTCCATACTACAATTACAGTACTGTACCATTCATACCTTTCCTGATTGCATGCCATTACGCTCTATGACAAGGGCAACACAGTTGCATACTAGGTCGTTAATTTTTTGAATCGTTTCCAGCGTGAGTACATCGTTCCAAAACTTTAGTAGTGCCATTCCAACTCATCCTTTTTTGAGAGGTTTCACCACTTTTCGGATGTGATCCTTCAGCTGAGCAACCATTTCATAGGATTGAAGTCTGGACGATCTGTCATTGGAGGGGGTGGGGAGGGAGGGGGAAAGGGAAATTAGTGTATGAGAGAAAAATTGAAGGAGAGGATAGGTCTGACGGCGAGGGGTAAGAAGGGGGGGGCAGGAAAGGCCTGGAAAGGTTACGCACACTAGGAGAGTCGGTGAAAGGACGTGCTCAAACAGAGGAAAACCGACATGAACGAGGAAAATATGCGAAAAGGTGAGAACGGCGGTGGGTTGGGGGAAAGAAAGGTTAGTCTGGTAGGAAACGGTGGACACGGGGGAAGCTAAGGCCTCTGATACGTCGTACAAACTCACACGTAACCATAGTCCGCCAGAAAAAGGGTCTCACTGATCTAGTCCGATAAGTAGATGATTATGAGAAGGAGAATTAGTTAGACCTTGTAAGAGACTACTCACAGTAATTCACTGATGAAATGGTCCACTTACCCTGTTTCACCGTATGCCGAACCAGTAGTGTGGTGATCGTGTGTAAAGACACTTTATCCGAGAGTATCACACGGTCAATTTCCACCATTGCCTATCTGGTCTCGTACAGTTAAGTCTTACAGCAATGTTTGACTTGCACTTCTAGTCCTAATTGTCCCATATACAATAGCAAAACACGACGTTACAGAGGCACAACAGTTAATTACTCGCAGATACTAAATATATATAATACTATACTGTATACTTGTTAGTTATATAATAATACAGTCGATATAAGTATTAATAATAATAATATATATATATTATATATATATATAATTATATATATATGGGAAAGGGGGGAGGAAACAACGGCAAATGAACTGTTAACTGTATAAAAATTGAGCCTAAAGTAGAATGGGGGGTGAATGGTTTGCCATGATAACAGTAGTAGCAGATGTAAACCGAAGCATGTAGGATTATTATTATCCTCTCTTGTCCTGCTGCTGGAGTTGCTTGTATGAATCCTTCACACGTGGAACCCAAGCAAGCGCCGGCGTTCTCTCTGCCTGCAGGCCCTTCTCCGTGACTTCTGGTTGAAATCCTCTGGTCCGCGAGACTAGCCCGCTGACTCACTCCACCTAGATTTTGGCAGAAAACTGGATATATGTCCAGTCTGAGCAGGGTGGTTCTGTCGGGATGTGATGTTGTATAGGGATGCTGAAAGTTTGTCTAGAGGCCTCTCCCTACTAGTTTCGTACGGTGGAACTAAGACTTCAGATGAAGTCTAAACAATAAAAGTGCTATTGCAGTTCGCACGGTAAGAGAAAACATATTAAAACATACTATTACAGTAATATTACTTACCGTGTAGTTACCGTTGCTGTCTGTGACTTTTTTGGTCTTAACGTGAGATGATAGCTACCCGGTGACTGCTGGTACAACGAGGCCAGAAGTAACTTAACCAGCGTTAAATATCTGAAATCGTTGTCCCTCGTCGTGACATGCTTTATTCTCTGCTGAGACATCCTAGAAATCTTTTAACAGCATCACTGCGTGTATAAGAAATACAAGGAATGTATTATGTTGATTTAGTCGATTGTGTATTTCAATGTGCAGTTAATCAACAACATGGATGGTGTTGTATTTACGTTAAGAGTCACATTAGAGTACGCCCACTTTTAACACCTGCACCTCGTAGCCATGCAATAAAAGGTGACACACACATTGCATGCCTACCACTCGCTAGATCTGTATTGACTTGCCCTTGTCCAGATACTGCTTTCCATACTGCTCCAGGATCAACCCCGATTCATGGAGCCACGAATCCGCTTGACTCTTCTGACGTTGCTGAAAAAGCGAAGGCGGGAGCCGTTCCAAGCCAAGGCCAAAGCGACAGGCTACAGGCTAATTAAAGAAAAACCCTGACGACCCCAAAGGCTAAGGCCTTTTAAGAAGCCTTATTATTCAAGAAGACATTGGGCTCATTATCCTTAAACAAAACAAATTGCGCCAACCCATGTCCCAGTTCAAACTAGGGAGAAGTATAGGTTTGCAAGTGGTGGTGTAGCCCAGAAACACGCCATGTACTTTTCAAGCACCAGGTGACCTACGAGGTGTAACTGACGGGATGGGCCCACATGTAAAAAAAATTACGAAGGGATGCGTACAAAGGGCTCTTCCTGAAAATATTAAGAAAGATATTGTGGGGAGGACATTGTGGTGGCGCTATTATTCCATTACAGATCATTGATGAAATCATGAAGAGACTCCATCTAATGGGCATTTTGCGGACTACAAGGCAATCCGTCCCTGGAAGGATTGTTTTACATGCATTCATAAATAAATGTTGTTTCACCTACAGTCTCCATGAATGTTTCTGACTTACTCCACCAATAAACAATATGGTTGTGTGTTTTACCTTGTTTCATTGTGATCTCCTTTTATAATCAAACAAGTACAGTGTTTCTTAGAACATACGGTACGTACGTTCCATGAGGCGGGCATACTACTTATACTGTATGCATGCGCATTACATCAAACAGTATTAAAACAATTCATATGTACGTGTATAAGAAACACACTGTACATACATTTAGAATATGCATACTTTTTTTTTTGGGTTATTATACAGTAACAGTATGAAAAAAACATATGGTATACTTATGGAAAAAAAAAACAGCATACTGTTTCAGGTTTTTACTAAAAGCTCACAGTTATTTATCCTAATCAATAAAATGGCACTGCCACTACTTTGTTGCCTTCCGTCAGCAATGTGCAGGATTCAGTACATCCATTCGAAAATCCCTCCATTTTTCCGATCATCTCCGTTATGACCAAAATTTATTTCGTGAGGAAAAATAAAAGTATTTACTGTAATGTTGTGTTCAAATAGTCCAGTCCCCCAGTACCTCGGTCAGATCCCAACAAAATTTTCTCGGGGGCGTCTCTTGTTCCAACCAATACACGCAGTGCTTCACATGTGGATGACACGGCATAGCGTTCACAAGAATTCAAATGCGCATGCGCTAGCTGTCACACCATATTGTTAGTATCTTATTGTGAGAAGCTGCTCAGCCACTGATATTGCTGGATTCATTTTCGCAAATGTGACGAAAAAATAGAACTCTAAATAACCATGAAGCAAACGATTGATACAGAGAATCAACTTGACTGGTGCATTGATACTGTATAGTTAAAAAAAGAATAAAATATCGGAATCTGTACTCACCTAGACTTGCCAATCGGATGCGACCGAGCCAATCCGCAGTCCGTATTATTGTGATTATACACGTGATTGCAGGAGGCCTGCTACACCTTTAGCTGACATCTGATGAGGCTGGAAATCTTTTGGTACATCAAGCTTGCTGATCTCTGTATGTAAAGCCTGACTCAGGCTGGCAGGTATTCCAGGCGGGGACAGACAGCAAGGGTTGCGCGTCACAGACTTTTTTACTGACGGTCAGACCGTTTATTGAAGCCGGTGCTGGCGATGGAGCATGGATGCTGCCTGAGATTGACGATTCTTAGTGTTGTTTAACCATGACCTTTTGCTCTTGTGAAGTCTCAATGATTCAAAGATCTCACTGGAAATTCAGGCGCAACACACCAATACCCCCCTCCTCTATAAACACGGGATCAATATTGAAAAAACATGGATCGATACAGAACTTTTTTCTTAGTTGTCACGCTTCGACACACGAGCATTGGTCGACAAATTTGTAAAGTAAAAGTCATAATTTTCGATAAATTTGATAACATTCTGGGACCAACTGTGGCCATTTTAATCATCATCCTGCACCTAATTGCTGACAATTAACTAAACTACGTTATTGTTGGGGTTTTTGAACAACAGGACTGCATGGTGTTGTGTACTGCATCCTGGTCTCTCTGGACAATAACATTGACACACCAGCACTTTGCATTAAGTTTTAAATATGAACTAAAACGCCTTCTCAAAGTAATACGTGTTGTAACTTCCTCAGTACCAAAGGTCAATTCCAATGTACCTGTAAGAGTACGTGGCAGAGGTGGTCCGCCATAGAGGACTGGTTTTTTTTTTTAAGGTAACTAAAAAATAAGGCTTTTATTGCTCCGTTCATCTTTAAACCATGAAAATCATCAAACGTATGTGCAGACGGACGTTTCACAGAGGTTAACACAATTGGAGTCGTTATAAATGTGAACGTATATAGGTTTATTGTGACTTTCCTTTTCATCAGGAATTATCCAAACACCGGGGGGAAACAGAGCTTCCATTCACTTGGGAGTATTTCTAGTGAAACCCTTGCAATAATTTCACATCTCCTTCAGTTAAGCATTTCTCCCTCCCAAACACATCGCATGCAAATAGCTATATTAGCAGGTTCTTAATAATTGAAAGTTTATCTGTTTATCAGTCTGGTAGAGCCTTCTCTGCTCTCTGGAACTGCACCCTGTGTGCACAGAAAATACCAGCATCCAGGTTAGAAGGTCCTTATTGGGTGTCTTTGCACATCACTCTGCTGTGGTGGCTGGTCAGAGCTCAAGACTTGTCATCTCCAAGATCTGGTTTCTATCTTTTCAGTCCTTCCTGGCACTTTCAAGAACCTCTGCTCTGTCTCCTCCAAAGGTCAGCTCTCAGTCAGCTCCGGAGTCCTTCCTGTCTGAACAGACGGTTTTTGTAACAATCTATCGGAGCAGGTCGGTGTTAGTAATTAACCTACCACAACGCTAGATAAAGGGCACATTACGAACAGGGATAGTCCCACCCTGTTACATACCTCCCTGTTTGTGTGAAGATCGCGGGCTACCACGGTCCAAACCATCCTTACCACTCTCATTCTAGATATCTACTGGACTTGAATGAGAGAGGATGGAGGAAAAGAACCCTTCTGTCCCGCGGGGATTTGGGCCCTTCTCCAGTTTTTATTTTTGTTCCTCCCACAGATGCTTGAGATAACACTCCTCAGGTCCGTCGAGGAGGAGGAATTGTTCCACTAAATACTTTTTATCGCGTGAGCGCGGTCGTGAAATTTCTGTTGGACTCGGGCACTTCCTCTTTTTGTAGACAAAAGTGTATGGCAACAGTCGTAGGGGCAGTTAGGACTACCCTTAGTAATTTTCGATGCTTGAAGTGGTCTTCTGCGACTCTTCTCCACACCACAGGGTCGCCAGTTCAGCTTCTTCAGCAAGGATGTCTTCTGGCTTTGACTCTGCCCTCCTACCTCTGTTTGTTGCACTGCTTGGGTCAGCTGTAGGTTTGGCTATGCTTTTTCAATGGTGGCTCAAACTTGTAGATTTTGTTTGAAGTTGCGTGGAGTCCCCCAACTTACACTGTACCCTTGTCCTTAGGGCTTATTAGTTACGTGAGGGATACCTGGTGCTTGGGCAGGGCCAATACCTTTTTCCATAGTGGAGGAATCTGGTACAGAGTCTCCCTTCATATTCTGGAGCTCTGTATTTTTTGTCGTCAAGGTTGCCGCTGCAATTCATTTTCTCTCCTTGGTGTACTGACTCAAGGAGGGATGGAACAGTCTGTTCTGTCTCTCCAGCTCTTGCTCAGTTTCGACCTTCTCACGTCTCCCTCTCATACAGAGTCACCTGGTAGTCGAAACTCCCTTTCCCAACGTGCTCTGAAGAACATGCAGCGTTGGCCTTATGCTTCCTCATACTGCTCTGTGGGGATGTACTGGTTATTCAGATGTTCCTGCAGTGCTTTTGTACCTCTTTGCAGCTGCAGTTTTTCTTCCCGTAAGCGTTTGCTGCTTCTCCTCAGCATACTGGAGTTCTGTGTCACGCATACCTTGCAGTTGGTTCTTGCAGTCGGTGAGCTCTGCGGTCAACTTTTCCTTGACTTCTTCTGTAACTGAAATTTTCCTCTTTCAGTTTCCAAGTTCTCTTTTCTAATCTTGAACTTTCTCTTGTTTCGAGTCTGTATTCTCAGGGCTTTTCTTTGACAGTCCTCTTACCATTTACGCACTCTGCTGTGAGAATGACCACCTTCCTGGCGTGAACTTCTTCTCTAGGTTGAGGGTCCTGAGCTCGCTTCTGTGAGAGACTTTGAAATGTACCAAGATTACCAATAGTTTCTTTAGTCAGTCCTACTCCTCAGTGAGACTTGTGTAGTTCCTTTGGAAAACTTCCAGGTCTGTGCGGCAGTGTTGGTCTCATGAGTGAGCATCAAGCTCTATACAAGAAGAGTTGAACCTCTTGCTGGAAGACTGTTAACCTGCTTCAGTTGCCCTCAAGTAACTTCCGCTTTAGCGTATGCCACAATTTTAACAGATTGGCTCTTGCTTTTATCCATGGCGGAGATGTAGCATTTGCAGTATCTAGCTCAGTCTTGAGAATCCCTCCAATTCGGTCTGTGCCGCAATAAATCTGCGGAGCACAGTCTTCTAGCTCAGCATTATTTGTCTTTCCCTCTTCCTGATTCTTCCAAAGAGCAGCATCACAGTCATGCCTGGCAATTTTCAGCGGGTCGTCTTCAGGATGGTCAAAAAGGTGCGATCATCACCTCACTGGTTCCTCGGCTGCTTCCTTTGATGACTAGTTGATGGTTCCTCACTCGTTTAGGCACGGACAGACACATCTTTGGGTTCACGACTTGCTTTGGCCCTCTGGATATTCGGATAACCGTTGACAAATTCTCCATTTGGGTCTCTAGGCTCAGGGGGCAAACTAGTCCCCCTTTTCCTCACACAGGATCTGCGGAAGCCGTCTGTTCCTTCCACGGGTAATGAAGAACTGCCTTTTCTTTTTCCTTCTTTTTGATTTTTGGGATGACAAGTCTCTTCAGTGGATCTGTGGGTCTCCATTCTCATTGAAGTTTAGGTCAGCCTTCATTATTACTGCCAGGCTTTTTCTGCAGTGCTTAGCTGACCGAAATATTCGGTGACACTGCTCCCACCTGTACTCATGTCTGAATCATATGTCGTACATCAAAGGAGAGCGCTCTTTTCTGTTCGTGCCGAGTTCAGGCCCCCCCACCATTACCTGGGGTGTTTCGTGGGTGTTTACCGGTTGGGTCGCCATAAGAGATCATTCTTCCTCTTTATTATTGGACTGAGGTGCCACTTTACCGTGCGGGTAGGGTTCCATTACAGGAACGCTGTCTCTTGTACGTCCATTTTAGGCTATCAGCGTTGAATTTTCCTACTGACCTCAGGGCGCTGTTGCAGCTGTCTGCCCTCTGTATTTTGCTAGACCCCCATCTCCGGTCAGTCCTTACGAGGTGGCATTTTTGCCTGTAGAGTTCGTTAGCTACTCACAGGCATCTCTGTAGATCTTTCTTTCTTGGATAATTTTTTCAATAGGAAAGTGATGGTCCAAGGGGTCCAATGGGCAGAGCACTCCGATGCATAAACACCCACCGGGGCTGCAGCCCGCGAGTTGAGATTAAATAGTTTATTTGGTGGTCAAAAAGACAGTACATGGTTCTTTGACGCGTTTTCGGGACCTGCGTCCTTTGTCAAAAGTAAAAAATCGCGTCTGCATGCGCATACTTACATAGCGCAACTACCTCCGCCCCGGCGATGATTGTCACAGTACCCAAACCTGCGGAGATGTCGGTCAAGAGTGATCCACATTCATGGCTAACAGTGCCACCAATGGAAGCCCGCCGCTCAGACTCACCCCTTGATCATGGGACGGGGATGCCTGTAAATGAAATGGACACCAGGCAGAAAACTACAAACAACAACTGGAATGGTTTTAAAACACAAATATGCATTGACTATTAGTAATTAAAAACACGAATTAAACACTATATGAAGTGTGATGAACTGTTGATTCAACAGGGTATATGGCAACAAGTATTGATTTGGAGGCATGATGCAATCTGTAAACCGATAAATGGACAGAGCAATCTAGCAAATGGTATATAGTCATTGATGTTTTAACATCAATTGTATACAATATTGTGTACAGTGAGGCCAATTATGGAGACAACATATTTAGTGGAATTTATTAGACTAGAGTGAGGTCAATAATATCACAATAGCTGACTGATTGAACCACTCAATATCTACTTCTGCAATAGGTGATAAATATTTGTTTTTGGTTGGATTACTGTTGCGTCATCGGCCGGGGCGGAGGTTTGCGCTATGGTAGGATCGCCAGCGACGCGAATGTACTTTGGACAAAGGGACGCAGGTGCCCGAAACGCGTCAAAGTACCGGAGGATACGTGTCTTTTGATCACAAAATAAACTGCTTTAATCTCACTGTCTGCAGCCCCAGTTGTTTTGCTCGGAGTGCTCCGCTATTGGACCCCATGGCCATCCTTTCTGATATAAGCGTGAGCAACCACACCTGGGGACAGTAGTGTGCTGCAGGAGATCTCACTACAATTACTGGCTTATATGGTATGGACCTACCTTTGGTTTTGCTGGTGGTATATATCTAAGAATCTGAGATAGTCGCTTCCAGCGTTAACTGGAACGCATATACACATGTTTACATTGCCTTATTAGTCTCCATAGCACTTATACATATGCTCCTCAAGCTATGGACTGTTACCATTGATTAGAACTCATTATACTCTTGGGACAGAGTAGACCTGATCTTGGGTTAAAACCCCTCATCCCCGAACAAATTTTTTTTCAAATATCGCAGTGAACTGTGCATGCATTTTTGTTAATCAGTGTATACAAGAATTGTGCCATTGCTAGGTAAAAAAGTTTTTGCATACACCCATTTTTTGCTAGGTGCAATCCTCCCGCTACTACAGCAACAGAATTGGTTTCTGCCTGATTTCAGTAATGTTCAGTCTCATCTTTGGGTATTATGGGCATTCACACTTCACACTTTGGGTGTCTTTTTTGCTCCAAGATATAGAGCATACTTTTTACGTTACAGACAAAAAAAAACATTTGTTGCAGGGACATTAGTCTTTCCATTACCCAGGCAGGGTGACTCACACTCACAATTGGCTTTGAAAAAACCTTTTTCTCTTATAGGGCATTTACACTCAGCATTTGTTTGGCTAAAATTCTGCTTCACACAGTCTTTGTATCAATTCACATTTCAACACTGGTTCTGCATATACTCCATTCACAGCTGGTAGCCAGCATGCGGTGTGGCAAACTTGATTTTCAAAATCAGTACCCCTCTCGGGTCACCATCTGTATGCACTGCTTTCAGCGAACTTTTGAAACCAACAAAACCTATCCTTTTTAAGGGCTGACCACTTCTAGAACCCTCTGACTATGGCTGGAAGGCAAAACCCCTCTTTTCAAGACCGTAGACACTTTGTGTAGGACAATTATGGGAGTTACAACCCCTGATTTCAGCAGTCTCTGGGATTGGGGAAACGGTCCATCCGTGGTTTTTGTAAGTCTAAGTCAGTGTAAGTTTCAGGGTTGTACCCTTAACTGCCCTGCTGCATGAGAGGTTTTTTTTTTCTCAGACTGTTGTAGGAAAAAGCAATTAAATATTTCACCATAAAAATCTCCGGTCCTTTTAATACAAACACCTATTGTCCCACACTCGGACACCAAAGGTAGACGGACGTTCACAAGCGGTATCACATTTGGAGTCGTTCTATAATGTGAAATTATAATAGGCTTTTAATGTGCCTTTTCCTTGTCATAGGAAATTATCCAAACAAGGGGGAAACAGCACTTCCATTCATTGTGGATTATTTTCTAGTGACACCCCTTTCAATTAGTTTCACCATCTCCATTTGTTAAGCATTTCTCCCATCCCAACACATGCAGCATAAATAAGTCAGATATAGCAACGTCTCTTAATAATAACGTTTATTGTTTATCAGCTGTAGAGTAAGCTTCTCTGCTCTCTGGAAACGCAACCCGGTGCTTAGCACGAAAAATTACCAGCATCCAGGTTTAGAAAGGTCTTATTGGTGTCTGCAATAAGCTACTGCTGTGGGGTGGCAGAGTCAAGACCTTGTCATCTCCAGAGATCTGGTTTCCTTTTTGGGCAGTCCCTCCTGGGACTGCAAGAACCTCTGCCTTTGTCTCTCCAAAGGTCAGCTCTCAGTCAGCTAAGAGTCCTTCCTGTCTGAACAGACACAGGTTTTTGTAAGCAATCTAATCAGGCAGGGTGGTGTTTAGATAATTAAACTACCACACGCTAGATTAACGGCACCATTCTGAACAGGGATAAGTCCCTGTACAGTCTTGCAAATAAAGCGGTTAACAAGTTTGCGTCCACTTAGTGTATTTCTAGTAAAACATATGCAGTCCAGAACTCCCTTTAGATAGCATGTTTCCAGACTCCAAACATATAGTTGATATGTCAGATATACCAGTCTTAGAAAGTAAAGCTTATCGTCTCTCGGTAGCAGTAGGGGGAATCCTTCTCTGCTCTCCTGTCATAGCCTTTTTGTCCTAAGGCACTTCAACTTTAGGTTTGAAGTTTCTCTCTGTTGTCTGGCTGTCAGTCCTACAGCTCTCAAGACCATCGGTCTGTCCCTTCCGTTCAGCAGCCACTGTACGCTCAGGAGTCTCTCCCTTCGTTAGGAGGAGCCTTTTCATCATAAAAACCTCCAATCTGCCAGGTTGCTGGTCAATTAACCAGCACATCTGTGGATTAGACAGTTTCTGACAGAGAGAAGTCCTCCCTGTTATATCTAATACCTCCCCGTGTTGTGGGAAGCTCGGGCTTGCCCGGCCAAAGCCCATCCTTACACACTTCTCATTCGAGATTCTCAGTTACTTGAGTGATAGCTGGGATGAGGATAATCCTCATCTGCTGGGATTGGAGACCTTCCTCAGTTTAGGTATGTGTCTCTCCAGAAGTGCTTGATATCAGCAGTCCCTCAGTTGCTCAAAGAGACTTTCCCAATCAGTCTTTCTACTGAACCACGTGGTCAGAGCGCTACCACTTGTGGCGAGTGTCCTGTTTTTGTAGGCAGACTGTGATGGCGACAGTCCGCAGAGCGTTTAATGCAAATCGCTTCTCTCACCATCTTCCCATGTACTCCATGTAGCGACCAAATGTCCCATTCAGGGTATCACAAGAGCGCCCAAGAAACAGCACCTGATCCCTCAGTTCTTGAAGCTGTCCTTCCTGCACTTTTTCCATTCAATGTAGTCGCCAGTTCAGCTTCTTGGGATTGAGTTGCGATTCCAGCTCCATTTCCAGAGAACATCTATCTTGTCAGCTTTCCTCAGCTAAGGAGTCTTCTGGCTTTGATTCTGCACCCCTAACTTTGTTTGTGCCGTTGGCGGGCTGCAGATTTGGCTAGTGCTTTTTAGGTGGCTAAAACTTCGTAATCATGTTCTTGAAGGTGAGTGTATCCCAGCTTATCACTGTTTAACCCTGTTCCCACGGCATTAGTACTGTCGGGATACCAATGCTTGGCAGAGCCAATACCTTTTCCCGATTGGAGCCATCTGTAAGTACTGGTCTGCAGAGTCTCACTCTGTTTGAAGTGTTTCCAGACATTCTCCTTTCATGGGTCTTGTATTTCACTTCCATGTGCATTCTCTGAGCTTGCTTCCACCTGTAATTCATTATTTTGGCGAGGAATGTGAAATTCTCGCTTTGAGCCGCAGATACCGGCTACAGTTTCTGGACCTTTTTCTATACCTCTTGTACCAAGTTCACCTGGCATCTAATGTTGAGGCTCTAGCGATTGCTTTGGTGATGGTAGGGTAGCCGTCAGTTTATCATGAATGCTTTGCGAGGAGAACTGGGTAAACAGAAGTTCTGCAGCCACTTGTATTTCCCCTTAGCAAGCCTGCAGATTCTTCTTCTGCAGAGTTCGCTGCTTCTCCTCTGGCATTCTGAAGGTGTGTATGCAGACCTGGCAGTTGGTTCTGCGCGGTTCTATGCTTCAAACTTTTCATCTTCCAACAGTTTCTTTGTTTTTCAAAGCGGTGCCAGCTTTTCATTCTTTCCATTGACGTGGTCTGTCAACTCAGAATTTTCTTTTTTTAATCTTAAATTTCGCTTTGTGTCAGTCTCTGCTACTATTCAGGGCCGGCCTCATCTGAAGTCAATCTTCCTTTTTTGCCACATCTTATTGGAGGGGGTGTCTCCTGCATGAGACTCTCCCATCCAGTTGAGGGTCTGAGCTCCTCTGAGGACTTTGAGATCTAAATTAAGATGGAGGTTACGTTTTCTTTGAAATGTCAGCTCCTCAGCGAGACTGTGAAGTTACTTTATGGAGACTTCCAGTTCTGTGCGGCAACTGTTGATCTCATGGTGTGAGGCACCATGTTGCTCTGCGGAGTGTATGAACCTCCTTCTGAGATACGGCCACCTCCGGACACGGTTGAACCGCTGTTGTGGAGGCATTCAGTTCTACGCGAAGAGTGTGAACCGCTTGCATGAAAGACGTAATCTACTTCCAGTGCCTACTCATACTTTGTTCAGCTTAGCATTTTATTTTTATTCGATTGGCTATGCTTTTCCACCATTTTGGTGGCATGTAGTGGTTTGCAGTGGCCAGCTCAGTCTGAGATCTTCCAAACTCTTACTGGCCAGAGCGTAAATCTGGGAGGCACTTCTTCTGTAGTTCCACAGATATTGTCTGTAGCTCTAGCAAACATTTTCTTCAGTTTCAATTGTTCATGGAGCAGACACAGTCACGACTGGCAAATTTCAGGGCATCTTCAGGACTGGGTCAAGGGATCATCACCTTTGGTTTAGTTCTTCTTCCATGGTTATGGTTGTTGAGGGTTATACCGGTTTTGGGGGGGGGGGGGGGCACCGGCCGACACTTCTTTGGGTTACTCAACTTCAACCTTGGGGCCCTCTGGATCTTCGGTCATACGCGTGACGAAATCCTCCAATTTTCTTATGCTGACGTGCATCTCGGACCCCTTTTTTTTGCAGGATCGCGGCAAGTATATTCTTCTATGTCGGGGAAAGAAAACCATTTTCTTTTTCATTTTTCGCCGCTTTGTTTTGGATTGACTCCGTCCCATCAGGTATACTGGGTGTCTCCATCTTATTGAAACACTTCAGCAGCTTCATGGGTATACGCAAGCTTTTCTTGCAGTTGTGTTGTTAGGTGGCGGTAAATTCAGTGAGCTGATTGTTCCCGCTTCTCTGCTGATCACCTTCGTCCATCATGGAAAAGGGTCTTTTTGGATTCTAACCGGTCATGGCACCCCCCCCATTCTTGGTGGTGTTTTGGGGGTGGATTCGGTTCGGTTCGTAAGAGATGTCTTCATCCTTATCGGGAATGGAAGGGCCATTCTTCCATGGGGTCGGGTTCTTACAGGAACGCAGAATCTGTCCTCCCATTTTGCGGGCAACCAGGTGTATTTTCTTACCTGAAATAAGGCGGCGCGATTGCAGCGGTTGCCACTGTTTTTCTAGAACCCTAAATTGTGGTATAGACATACAGGTGGCCATATTTGATTGTAAGGTGCAGCTCTCACAGGCATCTCTGTAGGACGTTTTATTCCCATGCGTAAGTTTTTACAATATTAGCCTGTACGTGCATGCATCACTCTCATATCTGAATAAGGCCTGAAGGGACACTGCTCCGTGTGGTGGGGTTTTCACAACAGGAACAGGATTTTCTCAGGTTTGCAGAGTCCGTTTTGGACTTCAGCTGGGCGGCCATTTCAAATTCCCAGCGTGTTTTTTTTCCCCCACACAGGTGTTTGTATCCTCTTTACCTTGACCTATTGGGGCACTATTCTTAAATACAATGATGATGGTTGCCCAATTTCTTGCTTCAGCAAAGGCATTTGCTTTACCCCATTACTTGCTATGTGCATCCCTTGCTCAGCCACAGAATTTAGTTTTCTGCTTGCGTTTCAGTAATTTTCAGTCTAGCTGTTGGTGTTATGCATTTATATTAACACTTTTGGTTTGCTTTGCATGTTGTACTCCCAAGATACATAGATAGACTTTACTTGAGAAAAAAATATTCTCTTTTTTTCACTTTCTTTCACTCCGGCAGGGAGACTCTTAACACTCGGCAATTGGCTTTGGGTTACCTTTTCACAGTTCAGCAATCCCCTTTTACACGGTGGGGCATTGTACACTCACATGGCTTGCTGAAAATTCCCCTGCTTCCAGACAAAAATGTATTTTTTATTTTTTGTTAAGGAAAATAATAAACAAAGCCTAGCTCCTCTGGAGCGCTAACCATGTCTTGAAACACCTGACTATGGGCTGGAAGGCAAAGGCCCCTTTACAACAACCATATTACACATTACTTGTGATAGGAAAGTAAGGTTTACCTGCTTCAGCAGTCTCTCTCTCTCTCATTTTTGGATTGGGAAAAGGAGGAAAAGAGTCCATCTGTTGGGTTGTGGCTTTTCTTCAGTGCTAGTGGTAGATTGCTGCAGGAGTTGTATCCTTTAATTCTGTTGTTCAGACTGTTGCAGGAAATATGTAGGCCCAAAGCACAAAACATTTTCACAAGCAGTCTCCGGGAGCCCCTTTGAATCAAGGGCCACTCTCATCCAAATTCTGACACCTATGTAAGAGCGTGTGCAGAGGTACGGCAATAGAGACTGGTTTTAAGGGAACTAAAAATAAGTGGCTTTTATTGCGCCTGCTCTTTAAAACACATTGGAAATCATAAACGTATGCAAATAAGGGGCTTCAGCAAAGATTCTGCTCCACTTAGGAGTATTTCTAGGTAAAACCATATCAGTCCAGATAGCATGTTTCCCAGCCCCAACATATAGTTTGATATGTGAGATATACAGTAGAGGCCAACTTTATTCTAAATTTCACGTTAACCTAGCGGGTAGCTAGGGTACTATGTGCTGGGTAGGCTGGGTATTGTCTGGGCTAGTTTTGGGCACGTTAGGCATTTCGGCATTGACTAACGACCCCATAGGATTAAAACAGCAGGGCTCCCCCCCCCCCCCCCCCCACCCATCAGTCCAATTCAGTTTGAATGGGCACTGCCAGGCGACCCCCGCTGTTAATCTCGATAGGCCATTAATCAATGCAGAATGCTGGGGTAGCTTGTTTAAGGAAAGTTTAAGGATGGTATTCAGAATGTACCTGGGTGTTTCCTGGGTTTTTGGGGAATTGCCACTGGTTTTTGTTTTTGAGATAGAATAAGAGGTTCGCCTTACTGTACAACAGTCGTAGAAAGTCAAAGCTTATATGTATCTCTAGGTAAGCAGTAGGGGGAATCCTTATCGCTTCTCACTGCAAGCCTTTTGTTCATAAGGCCGCTTTCAGGTTTAGAAGTTCTTCTCCACTTTGTGTCTGGCTGTCAGTCTACAGCTCTCAAGACATCGCTGTCCCTTCCTGTTTAGGCCCACGGGTGAGTCAGGAGTCTCTCCTTCAGTTAGGAGGGCCTATTCTCGAACAAACCTCTAATCGGCCAGGATGCTGGTCAATTAACCAGCACCACAGCTGGATTAGAGGGCAAAGTTTCTGAAAGTAATAAGTCCCTGTTACAGGAAACCATGTTTGTTTTCCCTTTTGTTGGTATTTTTTAAACCCTGAGTCGACACATTACTGAAGCACAGTACAGTACTGTACGTTTAGAATTATTCCAATTCATGAATATCTGCCACCTGGCGGGACTACGCGAAGAATTGCAACCAATAAAATCAGAACACATATCATGAAACCGATACATGGGCGCGGGTGAGAGCCAGGTAGACGGACGGCCATGAAATACGGCTAGAATGAGGCCATGAACGATGGTAAAGAGCCCGTGGATTATGGAAAGTCCCCGGAAAATAAACCGCGATGTGTTTAAAATAAAAGAGGCCGCGGCTGTAGGGCTTCTTTGCTCATTTTGTGTGTGTTGATGAGGGTAGAAGGAGAAGGGGGGAAATGGGGATAGTTGCCCCGATGAAGGTGGTTATGCCTCCCGGGCTGGTTAGCGGGAGGGAAGGTGGTGGTGTTTGGTAAATCCCTTAAGTACCATAGCAGTTGCGCTACCCGCTAAGGTACATTAACGAGTTCTGGCAAGTAGGTCAGTAGGTAGTGTTTTTTTTTATATAATGGTGCCAATGAAGACGCGGATAAGGATGAGCAGAGGAGGCACCATCCCCGGCAGGAAGAAGTACTACTTTTATTTACTATTAGGGTGAGGGCTAGTTATTGCTTTTTGAAAGGACGAAAAACGCTGATCTGGCTATAGGCTTTTGCCTACTACATGTGTTGACAGGGTATTGTGGAGGTAAAGGGGCAGGGTAGTATGGGTCAGTAGTGTGCCAATTGTTCAATGTTGACATCAATGCCTCCATTGTAGTAGATTTAAAAAGGTGCAGATCTGGAGCTCAAGTTCCTCCTATTGATTTGGCATCTGTAAAGCTGAACAGAGCCAGCGATTACCCACAAAAATTCTCAAGCTGTCTTTTCAAGGTGCATAACAGAGGTTTCCATCCATCTCGTAATCATACCGCAAAAGGTCGGGATTACCTGTTCTTGTGGAGACAGAGCAGACAGTGTTATATCCACCTGTAGCTGCTGTGCATAGACATTCTGCACATTGCCCTTGGGATTAGGAAAATCACATTGATAAATAAATAAACCTCTTTGTCCTGGGGTTATGAGTAATATTTTCTCCCAGACAGAAACATAGTTTCTGGTCATGCCCATCCGGGACTCGACAATAGAAATATGCCAAAACAAATATTAGTTTCTTGCATTTGGCAACATTTAAAAAGATTATGAAACCCTGATTTTAGGGACAGGGAAACAGCCTCTGAACTTTCGCTACTTACTAGGGTGATCATAATTAAAACTGATCACTGAAAAACAGGACACACTGAGCTGACTGCAGAGCTGTGTTGGAGCGTTTAAAACTGAAGATTGAATGCTTTTAAAAAACAATAAATCAGACCAAATATTATATTTTATACAGTTTTTCATAAATTTATATTGTACATTTTATTAATTCGAACTTTATGCATTCATTTCTATCCCATACATTTAAATAAACTTCTTCAGTCTTAAAGGAGTTGTGTTGGCTTAACATTGTGTTGGATATATATAGACACTCAACCAATTATAGCGCGATCCGCCTTACAATGAGGGATCGACTATAACGCGGTGGTTCTCGTTAGCGTGGCTCTCGTTTTAAAAAACACAAAAACCCAAACATACAGAAACCAAATTTGGTTTCATTTGGGGAACCTCCTCCCTGCGTGGTTCCCTGAAAAGCGGTGGCATTTTTTCTCTACTATTCAAGGCTTTATTGCCTGAACCTACACACAGAGACAGACAGACACATGGAGACAGGAAGCTGGAGACAGACCACACCACCACCCAAACCCCCCACGTGAGCAGCGGACCACGGTGTTGGATACCAGCAACCTGCTCTGGGTATAAGTCCTGTGTGGGGTTGGTGTCGGGTCCCATATTGTGGCGGGCACCTTTTTTCCGTGATCCGGTTTTGCTGTATAATGGTGACGGTGAGGTGGTTCCCAGGCCACTAATAAAGGGTATTATGCCCGGCTAGTGCACCTGAGACATATTGGGGAGTTTGGAAATGTCAAGCTCGGCAACCCAGCCAGTATGGCCATGTGACTGTATTTCAATAAAAAAATGTATGTTGTGTGTTTTACGGTTCCAGAGGTGATAACAGCGGAGATTCCACAGGGGCATGGGTTTCAGGGAGATTTTCAGTAAACGTTGTACGGGTGGTTTGGGGCTAGAAGGGGGCCAGACTTTTCGGTTACCCCCAAAAATGTACTCAGGAATGACATACCAGATTCCTGGGAATGAAGACACAGACCACCGGACAAAAACCTCCCTAGGAAGCAGTTTGCAGCTCTAATTGCCAGATCTCCTGCTTCAGCACAGACAAGAACCAGTATGTGGTCTTGTGGGAAGGGGTAAACGGGCAGGGGAAATCACATTCCAGGGTCCCCCGGTCTATGCCCAAACCACCAGAACGCCAGTCAGGTATATAGTTTATAGGGTTCTTCCGTTCAGTGTCTTTCCACCAGGTATAACGGTGGCGAGAGAAAATTTTTTTTTTACACTCAGTGCTTGAGGAAATAATAAAAAGCGGGCGCGGTGCTAACTTCTGCTAGGAAGCTCCCAGCGCGCTGAAACTTGCCGGAAGTTCAGGGAGAAGAAACAGTGAAAAAAAAACCACACCCCATAGCATAATTTTTATAAGTTTTATAAAAAAGTGATTATGAAATGAAACCACCCCTCCGTCCCCCTTCAAATAGTGTATCAAAAATGTAGGCGCACATTTGGGCTTTCATTAGACCACCGGGACTGGGAATTACTCATGTATTGTAGCCCCAACTTAGGCTATGCGTTAGTGACTCACTACAGCAGATATAAGAAAGAATTGTTGCTGATTGACTTGTAAGACATCCGCTGGCTTGGCTTGTACGAGCGTCTGTAAAAAGCCAGGCGTTAGTTGAAATGGCCTCAGGGTCACCAACGGTGTTAGTTGGAAGGGATATTCAAGTACCTAGATAGCGAGAAGTACCAACATCCTTCATCAACTGGTCTAAATGGGGGTACTTAGCTGCCGGTTTTGCACTGGTTCAAGGGGAGATCATTATGTCCCAAAGTGAGGGTCCACGTATGGTCGAGACGGTGTGTAAAAGAAGCAGGCCCCATGTCTTAATCAGAAACAAAGATTTAACCTTGTGCACTAGAAAAAACGACGTTTGGCCAGGACCATACTGCCTTTTTCAAGGTGAGCCCTCAAAAGCAGCAGCTCTGTAGGAGTACACCAGCAGTGACACGGTAACGCTGCTGAACCGCGAACTGTTTCAAGCCATTTTGCGCAGCAACTTCCCCGCTCCTGGGAAATTGCTCCTTGAGATTGTGCTTTTTCAGATTTCATTTGGGAACATCTTATTTCGTTGGCCAGTCCCATTAAGTGTATTTTGATTGTAAATTGGTAAACATTGGGTTGTACTGTATGTCCCATTCGTGAAATAAATTACAAATTTGATTATCTCCTTGCTTTAATTTCATCATACTGTCGCGGCCAGCTTAAAAGCTAATTGTGGCTGCCCCAGCAGTTTTAAACAATAGCTCTGCGGGCGCAGCGCTGCTGCTTCGGCCATTTTCGGCCCCCATTTTTTTCCCAAGCCTCGGGAGCTTTCCATAATAAGCGACCATTGAGCGCTTTATCTATTGAAGCGGCCCGCCCGTGGAAAACTCTTCTAACAAGAGAACAGACCCGCGGTTAGCCCCCGCTAGCCACCCCGGCAAGATTTCGACTAAAAGCTGGCCGGGACAGTATGATCATGGGTATTAAATGGGTCTAAAAGTGGTGTCTCCCGAGAACAGACATATAGATTGAGTAAGTCTAGATATAATGAGAGAGATGCTATATATATAGATCTAGTATCATCTATACTATCTCTAGAGTAGATATAATATAGATATATATTATATATATTATGTATATGTACATGTGGGGGCTGAGATATTCATACCTTTTTTTAGGGTTATGGGTCCATGCCAGTCCTGGGCGTGGATGGATATGAGATAGATAATGATGGAACACGGAACTTTGATAGTACAAACAAGAAGCTTTTCAATCTGTTGATAATTCTCAACCATACAAAAACCCAGACAATCGGACATTGAACTCCCGGTGGCAAATGATATGGTTAATCTGGCCCGTGCCTGTAGATATCACTTCTATCATGGGGATGATTACTAATCATCTGGTTTCCTTTTGTCATGGATTAAATAGCATGCGATAATTTATGCATTTTAAATCTTTGTGGTTGCTTCAGGGGTGTTACGGTGACTGAGTTTGAATTTGAATGAAATACAAAGAAATGTTTTATGGCAGTTAAACCCTTGGCCCAGACCTATAGTTTAGGCCTCGATCTAATCTAGAAATAAGAACGATGTTTTGCATAGATGGGAAGGTAAATTATGGTTCCCTAACACTAATCATACTGTAAACGGGAGACACTATTTAAGGATTTGAAAGAAAGAATTTGTGAAAGGGATACGTCACGGATAAAGGCCAAAATGGGGAGGTCTCAGTAGGTAATACGGTAGATATCATTTGTCAGCTCAAATTTAGGGGACAAGGACAAGTCATACTTAGGGGGGATGACAAAAAAATATAAACAGACAAATATACATATATACTAATACTTAGGGGATTATGTTTTTTTCGTTAAGTTTGAGTTGGGGGAATTATACGCTCAAATTGAAAAAAAAAAACACCGTGACGGCATTGCGTGTTTCGGTCAAATAGTTGGAAAACGGGACAGGGATCCAGAAAGAGTTGAGATACAACCGGAAGAATAATCCAAAAAAGCATGAAAAGGGAAAGCAAGAAAATAAAGACCAGAAAAAAAAAGGATGTAAAAAAGCAAAGAGAGGGGAAAAAAAGATATTAGAAACGAGGGAGTACAGAAATTTTATGCCATCTCGCATGAACACCGCAGAGTCACGCAGAGGAAAATAGCAAAGAGAGAGCGAACAACGCAGCGCGAGAGGAAAGAAACCGAGATAGAAAGAACAGCGCAGGGAGGTAGAAAGAGGCGAGAAGAGAGAAAGAACAAATAGAACAAGAGGAGGGCGCAAAATAAAGAGGGCAGAGCACGAAGACGTAAGAAGGCACACCAAGAGTAGGGAGAGGAGAAAAAAGAGGTAGAAGAGAGGTAGAAAAAAACCGAAGCACGAGAGCAGGAGAGAAAATCGACATAAAGAGCGAGGAGGAGAACACAGAACCTCTATCTCTTCTTCCCCCCTCACCTCTTATTATTCCCCACTTACCTCTTCTTATGCCCCCCCACCTCTCTCTCTTCCCCTCCCCACCCTCTCCCCTCTCTTTGCTACTTTACTTCTTAGTTCCTAACACAGGTGCATCAGCGCAGTTCCGAGTTTATATTATTCTTTACAACAAAGTGTCTACAAAAAGCTACTTAGCTTTAATATTAATTAATCCCCTCAGAAACAGGGCATTACTGGCCTAGGCCAGTAATCCATGTTCTGAGGATTATTTCTTAATTATTATGTATTGTGGACATTCATGCTTTTGTATTAGGAAGTCCATTGACTACTTAGTAGCTTATCATGCCATATATATGGGTATGATGTACTACTATGCCATCACTGGGTAAAGGGTTGGTATAGTGGGTCGGGGGGCTGGTTCGGCCTACAAGTGGGGAGTGGGGGGGGTGGGTTATTGAAACCATTAATTACTATATGGTTATTAACAGCTAAGGTGATTAAGGGGTTAGGCGGCCATTCGATGTATTTTTTATGTATTCTTTATGGGCAACCGAGGAATTGCCCTGCCTTATGCGGCGAGGGCTGCCCTTCATAATGGCAGCGGGTAAGTAAAATGGTTTTTATTTATTTATTTTATGGAGCACTAGGCTAAATGTTTTTTTAATAATGGGCAATGTAATCTACTTATCCATATCTGATAATAGTTATTTTGCAATTAATTTATGTAGTGTTTGGGTGGGGGGGAGGTTGTTGTTGTATTTATGAAATGTAGGCCATTTTATGTTTTACCACACAAAATGGTATCGCAGGCCAGGGCGGACCCATGGGGACCACCGAACCCCCCCGGATGCCCGTGGTGACCCCCGCCGGCCTATGTTTTCAATTGTTGTTCAAATAATACAATTAATTGTTTTCTGTGGGGGAACAGAGGGTGGGTTGCTGTGGGAATGCGGTGCTTAATATATATTTAAATTGTATTACTAGTGAGATGGCAGGGGGTCTTCTGGAGCAGAACCACATTAATTTCGGTCCAGGACCCCTGCTGATTCCCGAGTATAGGCCCCAGTTTATAGAGTGCCAGTATCTCCCAATGCCATTTTTAACATGTCCTGCTGTTCAAATACCCGAGGGCCCACAGACCCCCGTGGAACACAACCCTAGGGACCTTAGACACCTTGGGGACCACCCGTGGACCCCATTGGGCCCGCGGGGACCCGACAGGTAATACCTGGTGGCCCCAAAGCGCTAGCGGGTGGGACACCCGGAAGGACTCCCAGAAACCCGTGGAAACCCCCAGTGTTGCACTGTGGGGCCTGCAGACCCCGTCGGGGACTACTGGGACCCCCGCCAGACTGGAGTATTCATCATGTATGTAAAAAATAAAATCCTGTTTTTATTGAGGGGCACAGGGGGTGGGTATGTATTCATGTTTATTAAATGGTAATGGTTTTTTTTTGGGACACCTAGGGGAGGGTAGTAGGGCTGTTATGTGTATTCTTTGTATTGTGGGTAGGGGGGTGAGTGAAAGGGGGTATTGTCCACAGGATGGTGGTTTAGAACTGGGGGTGGTAGCTGGCGGAGGGGTTAACCCCTTTATACCTTAGCGGGTATTTACACGCGAGTAATGAAGATAAGTCACCCACAACCCCCCTGCAAGACCAAAACACTCACCAAGTGCCAAAGGCCACCTTCACCACCCCTGCTACCAGAATAAGCCTGGGAACTAAGGTGGTTAACCCCTTCATTACCTTAGCGGTTAGCCGCTAAGTAATGAAGAAGGGGCTGTTAAATTGCCATTTTCATGCATCGGATTCATGCCGGGGTCTCGTGCTGGTATTAATGGCTATCAGCTCAAGAAGAGACCCCCGACATAAATCGATGCAGGAGAAAGGCCTGATTTTTCTCAAGTGCTGTTCGAGCTTCATTCACCGCCTTCTCCCCACTTCTTGCCAACTTTTTGGTTTGTGATTGATGGGAGAGAAAATTGCAATTCTAGAGCACGGTCAGCTGCGAGAAGCTGGTAGGGGTATAGACTTGAGCGTGTTTGAAAAGCTGGCAATCAGCGGCGAAAAGTGGATTATCGCCAACGGTGCACAACATTTGTTTATTCTGAGAAAAAAAACGGTGATTGATTTTTGCTCTTATCGCAGCTTCTCGGGGACACATGCGGAATTGAAGTAGGATTTTTGTGAGAGAAGCTCAAGGCGATAGTGACTGAAACCACAGCCCATAGTATCAATAGGGCCCCATCTCAATGGGCTAGGTTCGACTGAGATTACAAATTGTCCTGAGTGAAACGTTATACCATCACTCTACGCCATATGTATCCTACCTGCCCATGCAGGACTAGTTCACAGAAATAGGGGAGCCAGGACAACAACATTTTGAGCAGCCCCCCCCCCCCCCCCTCCCCCCCGGTCGGCAGTATTGGCGTCTCCGCACCCCCCCCATTTTCACACCCCCTCTCTTCCCCGCCCTCTGTCCTATGGTATTCTGTCCCTTCAATCCACCACAGCTCACTCTCCCGCCTTGCAAGGATTCTCTCCCATGCCGTCAAATCTGTACTCACCTCTTTTCCTCACGTACCCCCCTCTCTCCGCGCCCGCGGGCAAGGCCAAGGATCCCCACGCACTCATGGCCCGCCCCGCCAGCACAAGCCCCCACAAGCGAGAGCCCAAAACAACGGTCACCCCAAAAGACAGACAAAAAAAATCACAAAACCCAAATATTTACAATCTCCCCCACCTCCCCAAATGCATTAAAAAAAACCACCGACCCAATAAATAAAAAAATACATCATATAAGGCCCCAATACATACATAAACACATATATATATATATTATATATACACACACACACACACAATACTATTACAAAAAAAAACAATACATCTAAAGAATCACACTGCATATAAAAAAATACCCAAAGGCATGTATACAAAAGACACCAATACACATCTACAAACAGCCCAATCATTGAAAAAAATACAAAAATACATATAAAAAAACAACCCTACCCAATAACATATAAAAAATACCCCCACAAAACCCCCAAATACACTATAAAAATACCACCAAGCCCCAAATACATATAAAAATACCCAGACACCAAATATACTAAAAATACTAATTAAATAAAAGCTTTACTTTGTATCGACTTCTTGTCACATGACAGTGTATACACCCCTCCCCCCAGTGTATTAATAGTATAGGGATGGCCAAAACTCACAGTGAAATAGACAGCCCGAATCTACGTTAATGTAAGTAATAATACTAAACACTAACGAATAGTCATGGATCAATACTACAATAGCAATAATATTATTATGTAATTATATTGTTAAAAAATCAGGTACGAATACAGTACATAGTTAAATAGTAATAATAGTAATGGTGATTAAATATACGTCCAGTTGTAATAATAAGGGCATGTTCGCCACTCCATAATAATAATAATATAATAAATAAAAATGTGTTTCACCCCCCTCCTTTCTCCTTCCCTATTTCCACCCAAAATCCCTCTCCTCTCCTAGTACCTTCGATTTGTTACACCTTAATTTCCAATCCCATCCCCTCGATCCTCCTTGTAGGGCCCTCTCCCCTTACCTTCACCAAATCTGTAGGGTTCCTTTCTCCCCCTCACCAACTCCTGTAGGGCCCCTCTCCCCTCATCAACTCCTGTATGGCCCCTCTCCCACTCACCAACTCCTGCAGGGCCCCTTCTCCCCCCAACAATCCTGTAGGGTCCCTTACCTCCCCCCTAACCAATCCTGTAAGGCCCCTCTCACCCTCACCAACTCTGTAGATCCCCTCTCCCCTTCACCAACTCCTGTAAGGCCCTCTCCCCCTCACCAACTCCTATAGGGCCCTTCACCCACCTCACCATCTTTCCTGTAGGGGACCCTCCCCCCTCAGAACACTCCTGTAGGGCCAACATATCCCTTCACCAATCCTGTAGGGCCCCTAGCCCCCCCACCACTCACTGTAAGGCCCCTCAACCAACTCCTGTAGGGCCCCTTTCCCCCTGACCAACTCCTATAGTGCCCTCTCCCTCACTCCGTCTGCTCTCCTCCTCCAGCCAAGACAGCCTCTTCCCATCTCGGATCTCGGTAAGGAGCTGCCTGTGCTTCCCACAACCAAAATAATGCTGCCTGTAGGACAACGTGGTTAAGGAGGTGCGCGCGGTTCATTGCTCAAAGTGCTACAAGCGCGCGGAACGCTTGCTGGCGGCATTTTTTCAGATTTTTTTTTATGAAACGGGGACGGGGGTGGGCCGGGCCCCCTCCACAGGACCCGGGACACAAACAACGGCAGACCCCCCAGGTCGGCAAGCCCTACATATTGGATCAGGAGCTTAGTTGGGAACTTCCTGTGGGGACGAATCTTGATTTTGTTTGGAGATACTACTTGAGAACTCCTGTGAGTCCAGTACATGCTTAACCTCTGGCGAAGAGAACAATCTTGGGCCATTGATAGACACCAAATACTGATATGGAGCAGGTTCCTTAACTGAAAACAAAAATGGTGACAAGACATCCTTAATACACATAATCTATACACACAAACCTTTTAACAGGACTAATGGTGACGCTTCAGTTCTGAACTCTGAGTAAGATGGTTCTAGAACATAGGGAGAGATCTAAATACCTTATCATCTCCCTATAGTGACACACAGTCAAGACATACGGCACCAATGGAGGGACTATAACTTTCTGCATATTCGTGGTGCATTACATAAGGGGAGAAGGGAGTAACCTAAGTGATCTACTAGTACACTCGTTAACTCATAAGGCTGGTAAACACCCTATACTAACTAGTAGTTATAAAAGGTGGGGGTTAGATAACTTACATGTGTTTCCGACAAGAGGGGTATTATTAAATCTAAGTGGATTATTATTGAGTGGAAAAAAGAAACTTAACCAATTCCCCACCCCTTCAGACCCAATGTAACAAAAAACCAAAAAACATTTTTTACTCCGAAATTATTTACTACAATACTGTTTTTTGTTTAAAAAAAGCATTCAAATCTGATACTTTTAACTTCTCCTTACTGCACCTTTAAATGAGACGGAACAAGGTGTTGAAAATTGTGAAAATGGATGTGGTTTAAGCTGCAGACCATGTTACCAGTGATTTATCTGAGTTACCTGGGCTTCTCTCTTGTACTGTGCATGAAGATTGTGGAAAACAACACCTCATATTCTGCCATGTGGGTGGTAGTGGGTTCCACCGGCGAAAGCTGGAGAGAAAATGTCTTAATCAGATAACATAACCACTTTTATTTTCCCTTCAACATCTACACTTTTATTCTCTCCTTGCACAAACATGTCTAAAGATTTTGAAATGGATTCCAAAAAGCTTTCGTCCCTGATTTAGGATAAAAATATGATTTTATGAAATCAGACCGATACCACTAATCTTACCACCCATGCAAATACAGTAGATATACAGTAATGTTCAGTGTCTATTCACTGAACATTACAGGACTGAACAAATTCCAGAGAGCCTACGATACCTCTTCTACATGAAGTAATTATCATCATAGACTGTTATGAAAGCCAAGGACCGGCACATTTTGCTTCAGAAAGAGACAATATGGATTCGTCAATTTAACATCTTTCATCAAATGGACTAAAAGGAGGGAATTCGTAGGATAGATCCAATCATTCAATCTCTGTAACACAATCTCAAAAAATTTGCTTCATTACAACCTATCCATTATATTTTCAATCATCTTCAATTTGTCATACTGGTCAGTATTTACAAAAATTCTAAATGATGATTTCTATTCAATGAATATACACCAGAGTAGAGTTTCAATACTTATTTAAATAAAAAAAAAAGTGAATTCACGTCAAAAATTATTTTATTTTCAATCACTATTATTATTCTCATAGTAGATGTATATACCTACCCTTTATGACTGAATCAAAATTTCTATTCACTGTTATGAAGTATTTATTATATTACCTTACATGCTCTCAGAGGGAGTTATTAAAAGTTATTAAAAGTATGTTTTTATTTTACGGGTAGCCCTGCTTTTGGGAACTACTGGTTGTCATTGAGGTAACAACCTAAAGGATTAAATGTGAGGCCGCTCATAAGATATAACGCCCCTCCTCCCATCACATGTATGGGTGATGAAACCAAACTTTCTGCCTGGTGATAGTGATGTAACCATTAAGGTATGTATTAGGTAGAAGATTCTGGGAACTAGGTTCTGGAGGAGTAAGTAAGAGCTGGAGAAGAAACACTTTATGTAATGTAGATAGGAGTTTTTTTTGTGTTGCAGCTAGGTCAAGCGCCCTTCAGATACAGTAGCAACCCATTAGAAATGCCACTGACATCTGTAGGGTGTACAGCTCCTGGAGGTGAAACAACCCTAAGGAGGTGACATACACCCTACAGATATTCCAGAAAAGGATTCCAGGCTGTTAATAGGGACCAGCCCAAACAGGCAGGTTCATATAATTGCTTAGACGTGGAAGTTAGAATAAGAAGCTGGAAAAAGGAATCACTTGATAGTGGATGAGTCAGCCAGAGAAATGGGTCTCAATGAGAGAGATAAACAGATTATAATGCAGAAAACAGGGACAGGTCAGCTAACCTAAGTCAAGTCATATCTGGGGATATGAAAACTATATTACAATATGTTCAGGAACAATACAAGCAGTTCAAAGAACTATTTCCTACAAGGCAGTACCAAAGGACTCAGAGGCATACCTATTAGTGGAGGAAAGGAGATTCACCAGCAACAAAGTGAAGGAATTCCTTTACAGTAAGGGCAATAGTTGTATTTTAAAATGTGGAATTAATTACCCATGGAGACTGTGATGGCAGATACATAACATTTGTTTAAAAAAGGTTGGACATATTTTTAGAAAGGAAAGGTATAAAGGATATATCTGTAGCGGTCATGTAAAAATGGCTACAGTCTCCTCTCGATGACAGTAAGGCCTGGTAAGTTGCTGGCATTGCCAGCAGTAATTATGGAGGTTTGCAATCACACCCTGGGACGGTTTGCCCTATGTATGGATGGAGTGGTTCCAGACTCTGACTACCTGGTTGGTAATGTCAGAGTTGTGTCAGACCCAGAGTGTGACATAAGGCCACAGCACTGTGTCAAATAGTAGTTCTGTGCTGTTCAAGTACACGTTATAGTCTAGTGGGTTTTATGTTATTAGTAGATGGAAGCAGGAGTCTGTGTCCAGGGACTGGCACAGGGCAACAAAGAATCCCGGCTGGGATAGGGAATCCCGATTTGAGGAGAATTATACCTTTCAACGGGAAGTCACGGTGATCAATTGGAGGCTATACACCCCATTGTGCGAGGGACGCATGGCCCACGTCAATAACGTGCTTTAATCACAAAACCCTCTCGTGTGCATGTGTGGAGTAATTGCACAGAGCGGAGCACCACAGAGGAGTTACTCACCAGGGACCCATCCATGCAGCGCAGGGACCCTGATGAGGTGGAGGCGCTGCAATGGATCTAGGTAGGAATCAAGCACAAGACTCAGTGCATGTCTGGACGGGTTCCTCCCAATACACCATCAGGAGGGAGACTCACGGGTCCTGTTGCCAACAGGTGCACCCACCAGACCACGACCCACACTGTAATGGGACTGGTTAAGACCACAGGGGCCAATGTGAGATTGGATGGGACAGGCCAGGTCACCAAATACCGTTACATTGGAGGCGAGCGCTGCGATCCGACCTGTCAAAACGGAAAGGCTTTAGCTAGGCACACTGGGGAACAGGGAGAGTGTATGCTGCCACTTTGTGCTGCGATGGAAGGCATAGGTGATTTGGGTCGGGGGGTGCACGGGTTATGTCGGTTCGCGGGAAGGAAGCGGACGACTGGGGCCTGAAAGGAGTGAGGGGTTTTTTTTGGAGCCGGGCTATAGCGGACCGAGTCAATTGAGGTAGTGATAGTTGTGGTGGATGCCAGAAGGGACAGCCTGTTAAACGTGGTCAGGAATCCTGGAGGGTCTCGCTAGGCTAAACAAGACGGTAGACGCCCCAAGTACCATGGGAGCCACGGCGTACTCTAGACCATTCCAGACAATACCATAGGAGCACAGAATGGGAGGAAGGAGTCACAGCAAACACTGAGAGAGTGAGCCTAGCCTGAGGTGGGTAGTGCAACATGAGTCCAGCCTATTAGTAAACATGTAGTGTTGCATCAGAGCAATCTTATTGTACCGGGTGGTGGATGCCCGCAGGAACGGCGCCCCATGTAGGATTAATTGTAACATCCTGAGAACATGTCGACCCCAAGATGGAGGGTCCGCGCGGTTTGAGTCAAAAATGGCAGCCGGAGGCGTGGGGAAAGCAAACGTGGGTTGAGCCCCATGAAGAGCAAAACTGTGGCTGAGTGTGTCCCTTTTACAAATCTGCTCTGGAGTGGACGCGGAAAGCGTTGGCGTGCCCCGTTTTTGTCCCTACTGCCTAGGACCACCGAGCGGTGCCCCCACCTTGAGGAATGTGTTGAGGACATTGTGATAACCGGGGAGACACACAGTGAGAGTGAATGTAAGTGGACTTGCAAAACAAATGAAGGCTACCTCATGCAGAAACAAAACGCAGTGCGAACCAAATGCTACCCAAAAATGGCGGCCTGCTTATCGGGGAGGACCGCGGGGGCCTGTCGCAGAGAACCTCTGTTTGCTCCTAATTCCAGGATTGCAAAAAGTTGGCCGGGAACGGAGCGAAACGGAAGAGAGCCCCGCCATGAGGGGGGGCGCATGGCGCGAAAGCTTATGGCTGCGTGCCGCCTTCATGGACAGGCACTTCACTCAGCCCAGTGCTGAGTCAACCGCTTAGTATATGGGACACTTCCCCTGATTCCACCAGGGGGAGGACTTCAACTATGGCCGGTGGGGATGCATCCACTGGGCCCAGGGAACTGATATACAGACGCGAGTACTACCCGGAAAGTAGTTCCGGGCCGCGGACGGGTGGTCCGGTAGGTAACGCTGCAAAAGGAGGCGTCTTCACGCAAGGCAGCTAGCAGGAGGAAGGCTGGGAATTGGCCTGAGGGGAAAAGAACCCCAACCCTGATGGGGATAAAGGGCGCGAAAAACGACTGTGATCGCGCCCACAGGACTGGAAAAAAAGGTGCGGCCTTTAATTAAGGGGGCAACACGCTTCTCCTCTGTGGGACCGCCCATATTGCAACCCCTGGGGGCGGGTTCCAGCTATTCCGCGGCAAGGAAGGAGCCGAATCAGGCCGTGGCGGCCCCAGCAACTAATTAGGTCAGCGCGAGGGAGGAACCACGCCCATGGAGAGGACCCGGTTGCAGCGAGTGGCTTCATACTAGAAGTATGGCCCTGTTCCCAACTGTGGGCACCATGGTGTCCACTCAGCCTACTCGGTACACCAGCGGGTACTGGAGTCAGGGTGGACAACACAGACTGATGGTGGTTAGGGCCTGCCTACCAATGCGGGCGCCCGGCGCAGGCACTGTCAACACGGCGGCACGTTGCACACAATGCGGGGACACTCTATCTTTGGCCGAGGCCTAACCTTCATCCCAATTCAACATTACTGACCCCCCGGGGATAAGGGCTAGGTGTCCGCAGCAGTCCCCTGGTGCACTATGTGGATGACGTGAAGCGTACCGGAGAGCCGGGAAGGAGACGACCAAATCCAGGCTGGGTTTCAGAGCAACGAGAAGGTAGGGACCAACCCCGACTGCGAGAAGAAAGGAAGAGACTATCGCCCGATCGGTGACCCATAAGCGGGGAAAGGAGATTACTCCGAAGAGGATCTCCGCGAGTTAGCGGAGGTTTGAAAGCGGGGCCCGAAAGGAAAACGGGGAGGACGACACTCCACGGAGTGAGGAGAGTAGCAGTATGGAAAGGCCGGGGTTCCCCGCAGATCGGCCGCGAAAACCGAGAGACGGGAGAAATGTCCTCGCCCCAGGAACCCACGGCGATGGGCGAGAAAACCCAACACCCCTGCGGAATGGTAAGGGGGACGCTCGTGCCTTGACCTGGACCCGGTTGCAGGGTACGCAGAGGAGAGGCCATGCCAGGCCCGAAAACGCACCGTGAGGAGACGACGGCGGGAACTTCCGCGAGAGCGTCATTGAGGACGAGATTCCCGCAGGGGGGGGTCCCAACCCAAGATGGCGCACTTCGGTTCCGGATGGAGGAAGTCAAATAGGTGGATACAGCGGAGCAGACGGAAAGGAAAGTAGACCACGCTTCGGCGATCGGGAATGTCACGATCACCCAAGGACTTAAAAGGCTGGAGGCTGAGCCGTAGACTGAGGAGGGTGAGCTAGCCTCACTGGAAACAATCCACGGTACAGCCGGGAGGGGAAGGGTCGAGACCCGTGGCGCCCTTCGATTGCCCTTACGCCCAAACCCCGCTCCTAGGTAAAAACCCCTGCCCCGATCACATGTCCCCGGGCGGTCCCCGCCGTTTGGAAACGAATGGAATACCTTTGGGGAGGAGGAGAAACAAGACTGGGGTAAGACAGCGGCAGTTGCGCTACCGAGGGTATTTCCCGGGGTGGGGGAGAATGGGTAAGGCCGCGGTGGGTTGGTGGTTGCTCCAGCGACGGGAAAGGAGTGAAGGGAAGGACCGGGATCATCCCGGTGTGGTCCTTGCCCCGGTCGGCACGGACCTCGGGGATATCGTGGGGGATGCGGAGGAGGAAAGGAAAGTGATTCAGGGGGATGCCCACACCGCTTTTTAAGGAACACCGGTTGGGTGGGCCCCACTCTTTGAAGGTTATGTAAGCCTGGATGGACTAGTCCACGGTTTTCTCATCCGTGGGAAAGATTGTGGTGGACTATTGGTGGGAGTAGGAGAATCACCCCTGGAACAGAGAGATAGGGAATACAGGAGCGTGTGATTAAATAGCACCGGGATAAGAGCAATGGGACACCGATATTATAAGCCGACCCGTAGATCTGACAAAACCCTGTCATGGGTGCTGCCTGGGCTGGGCAGGCATGCGAGCTGACCGGATCAGCCGAGACCGACGAGGGCATAGTGCAAAATAATCATCCCACGGGTTTTGAGTAGACCCTTATGTCCGGGAACCCTCATGGAGGAGATAGAAGAGAAAAGGGAAAGGTGGTGAGGGGAACCATTGAAAAGTACCTAGTGAATAAAGGGAGTGCCGATACCTGGAGGAAGCTGATGGACAGGATTAGAATCACCTGATGAGGGTGTGGAGCATCGGGGGAGAAATATTACATAAGCACAGGGGACCTAATGGCCCGAGAGGGGACTGCCTCGGCATTATAATGTCACTGTTCTGGATATGGGTGGTAGAGAGGTCAGGAACCTGACACGAGTCATTACTTTTAAAGTGGCTTACTGAGACATTGCGCCGGGTAGTGGCTGCGGTCGGGCGGGCGTGGCGGGATCGTAAAATGTTGTCAATTTTGTATTATGAACGATGTGATGTGACAAATAATGTTTTGTTTACAGTTGCTTCCTGGAGGTAAGGTATTAAAATGTAGGTCTCCCAGCGAGGGAGATGATTCACCAGGGGGAGAATGTAGCGGTCAGGTTAATGGCTACCGTAATCTCTAATGTGCACAGTAAGGGCCTGGTAAGCTTGTGGGAATGCCAGGCAAGTCAAATTATGGAGGTTTGCCCTCACACCCTGGTTGGGTGCCCATGTATGGATGGGGACGTGGTCACAGACTATGAACCTGGTTGGTGTGTCAGCGTGTGATGTCAGCCCCAGAGTGTCATAAGGCACAGCATGTGGTAAAGAGTTCTAGTGCTAGTTCAAGTACACGTTCTAGTCTAGTGAGTTATGTTATAGTAGGCTGAAGCGGCATTGCTGTGGTACAAGGGACCTGGCAACAGGGCAAAGATTTATCCAGGCTTTTGGGGATAGGGCATCCCTATTTGAGGAGGAACTCTACTTCAAGGGAAGTACGGTGATAAGGAGGCTAATTACACCCATTGTGGAGGGCAGCATGGACCACGTACATAAAGATGCTCTTATCACAAACCCTCTCGTGTGCATGCTGGGGAGCTAATTCGCAACAGACAGGAAGCACCAACAGAGAGTTCCTCACGACCATCCCATGCAGAGCAGGGAACTGATGAGGTGGAGGGCGATGCAATGGATCTAGTAGGGACTACAGCAAACTACATCAGTATGCATGTCTGGACGGGTCCTCCCCAACACCATCATGCGGGAGACTAAGGAGTCCTGTGGCCAAAAGGTGCACCACCGACACTACCACACTGTAATGGGGACTGCGTTAGACACACAGGGGCCTATGTGAGATTTGGGTGGGGACAGCCAGGTCCACAAATTCCGGTAATATCAAATAAGTAAACATGGAAGACTGTGTGATCCAGGGATTAACTCCCGATGCGAAATTATTGGAGGTCATGGGCGGAAGGGAATTTATTTTTCCCTTAATGGGGTTTTTGTTTGCCTTCCTCTGGATCAATTAAATAGTTATGGATATAGGAAAAGTATCGTGTCGAAAGTAGCATTAGGTTGAATTGATGGGACGTACGTCTTTTTTCAACCTCATCTACTATGTAACTAGGTAACTGAAAGAAATCACTGGGGTGTAAAGCTAAGCTCACCTATGTAAGCAGAATGGATAATAGTAAAGAATGCAACACTAGTATTTAGCAATCTGAAATAGTTAATGTATGTGACGGAGAAGGCTTGTATAGGGATAGTAATAAAGGCTAATTGTGTGTGATTACAAAGTCCTGGCCACCATCATTACTCCACCGATACACGCCCACGCGGGAGGAGGGGATCAGCACCCTGACATGGTGATGAGCTAAGCTATGTATATAGTCTATCAAACATTGTAAACTTCTGAGAAGCTGGGCAAGTTACTGCTCACCGGCAAGGACCATGCCACCTTGCCACAATATAGGGTGTGAGGGGGTACCATTTTGGGGAATGTGCACAGGAACCTATTCTGCCCATTTTGGTGAGGTAAGCTGTATGTTATATGGAAATCATTGTTATGTAACCTGCCCAATGTCCTAGTATAAATTATTATGTCATGTAGACAGCAAATTTGAAAGTCACAGCCCACCTTTTACCTTTAGCATTGCCACTGCCCTGGTATTTCCAGTTTATTGGGTCTGACAAAAGATGTGTTAGTATTGAGAAAAGTTTTATACTGTTGTGATGAATACTGTCACAGATGGTTCAAAGTTTCAAGAGTACATACTGTATACCAGACACGTGTATTGTAGCGTTAGGTCATACCATATTATTGTCTCTCATACAATTGAATGGTATTGTATCTTTAGCCAGCTCCGGAAGCTAATTCTTATCCTGGACATTTCCAGTGTAAGTACTGTACGGTGCAGGCAGTGGAGTGTTAATTCATTTATGTAAACGCCGTCTTGTGCTTTTGACGACTTGAATGATTATAAGTATCAAGGGGCGGGACTTAGCAACAGCCGAGGTGCCAACTGAGGGGGGGTACTGATGGAACCCAACCACACTGGATGTGGGGGCTATCAGTTCTAGATAGGCTTGTTAGAGTCCGAGTTACAGCCACTCCCCAAAGGATTAAATATTGCACTTTCCAAAAAATTCGGGTCCTTGTCATTCTCTCTTCCTCCCTTGGCGGCGCATGTGAGCAAACATTTGCCCTCCCATCTCATAAGGAGGTTTGAGGAGAGGTCAAACAGGTCTGACTGGCATAAAGCAGAGTCAGGATACACGCGAGAAGGGAAGATGTATATGCCTGTTATGTTGATCTCATGCAATAAGACCAAAGAAAAATATAAAGGAGTGTGATTAACTGTGGCTTAAAGAAGTAGAGGTTCAGTATGGGCTACCCCCTGCCAACAGAGGAATACATGCTGACCTGGAGGCGCTACACGAAGCCAAAAAAGTGTTACCTGTGATCATTTCCTGTTTTCCCCACAACATCGCGGAGCACTCCAGCCCTCTTGTTTACCAAAGGTAAAGGACCCAAAAACTAGTGAGGTAGATGAAGAGCATACCCACCCAATCTTCAGTTAGGGTGGGGGGGGGGCGGGGTAGAGGTACAAAGGGCTATGTTTCCCTTTCTCTTTTTACATATCTATATTACAAAAAAGTTCAAATGTGCACATATTATGATGTCGCTGTGGACATTATGGTATTAATCCATATATATGAAGTATTGTAACACTCAGCGGAAATGTAAAGCTCTGCAACCCATGGCATTAGCTGGGGCGGTAGCCCTCTTTGCTGAGCTTCCATCTAATTATAAAACGAGCGTCAAATTAATGCCAGCGCGACGTTACAAATGTGAAATTGCACGCATCGCGTTGCCATATTGTAACGCGATTGTCATGCACATACTTTGCTGCTGTGAGTCGCGTTGCCATGGCAATGAGACGCTGTGTGTAAACAAATTGATGACGTCCGCAGGTCACTTGATGCATGCTGCGTTCAGAAGGGAAGATGGAGCGCAGACAGCAAGGAGGCGGATGCTACGCTAGTCTGCGCTCTATAGGCCCGATTAGAGGGGAGCGCGGCAAATATATTGGGGGGCAGACATTTTTGCTGCCCCAGAATTTTTCTGACCCGATAAATCCACCCACGGACTACACTGATCTGTACATGTCGTATTCTGAATTGTTTACGATGGCTTTTGCAGGTTAAAGGGTACAATTGACCTTACAGTATGTACTGGGGTAGAAGAGGCAAAGAGCTTGGAATGTATATCGAACCAGCACTTTCCTAGGGTTTCCTCACCTGTGGGCTACTTAATGGGCCTGCTGCCTTAATAAGGAAAAAAAGGAGATCCAGAGCTCCACGGATTCAAGATAATGAATTATTGGGCCACAAAACGTGTTTCGACCAACCAAGGTTTTTTCAAGAGATAAGGCATATCACTTTGAAAAAAGAAAAACTGTTGGGTCGAAACGTCGTCTGTGGTGCAAATAAATCATTATCTTGAAATCCGGGGCGCTTGGATCTCTCTTTTTTCCTCAGTTTACTTGCATTTCTGGCCGGCAGGTACTTCTTGTTGACCAGCAGCACGGTTCAACCTGTATTGTATTATTCATTATATGTGGTGTGCAGCCCTTAAACCCCTTTACATTGCTGCCTTAAAAAGCAGTTCAAGCGAGCTCCTAGAGGCTGCAAGGTTATTTGGAATGAGCCATCCACCGGGGATATACTGTAGAAACTTTACTCCAATGTAGGGCGCTAAGTACTTCCTGAGAATGTCAAGAAACAGAGTGTGGGAAATGTCGCTCTTGAACAAAATCACATTTGCCGCCGGCGCGTGCGCTTCTACGCGCGTACGTAGAAGCCATCGTGGGAGGAAAATGAAAAGCCAGCAAAAATTTGATTCTTTCAAGGACGTAGCGTCACGGAGGCGCTTGAACACATCAAATTGCCGGATCCGCGACCCAGCCGCCCGAAGAAACATTACTTTGCCCGGTTGGCGGACCGGGACGGGTGACCGTCACCCGCAGTGTCGTCGTCGGGATCGACAGCACTCTATAGGCACGGCCATAATAAGTATCTAGTTTAGGGCTCCAGAGAGAAAACACTTGTTTTATGCCCTTTGACAAACAAAGTACAGCAGAACTTACGATTCTTGCTTTATTCAGAGTATAGATGAAGGGATAAGAATGGGAGGGCAAATGTTTGTTGCAGTGTTAGGGAGGAAGGGGTATTGTGGGGTAGTGAAGATTTTTGTATTGCGAGCAGGGGAGGGGGAAGGGAAGTTTTCTGTGTATGTGTAGGGGGGGAAGGGTAGGTGTGTGCATGTTGTGGGGGAGGGGGCAGTATGTGTGTATAGTTTTTTTTTGGGGGGGGGGTATTTGAGGAAGGGGGAAGGAAATGTCTGTGTATTGTTGGCGGTTGGGGGTGGAGGGGAGCAGGTTGTATGTATGTTTTTTGTGGGGGAGGGGCAGTCTGTGTTGTATTGTTGGGGGGGTTGTATTTTGAGGAATGGGAAGTGTTCTTTGTATTGTGGGGCTAAAGTGGCAGTGTTATGGGTGTTGTTTGTGGGGCAGTGCAGTCTTATGTTAGTGTAGGGGTTACCATTGTGGGGGAGGGTTTTTTGTTGTTTGTTTGTGTGTGTATTGTGTTGGGGGTGAAAGAGAGAGTGGAGAGAGTAATTTACTGATTTATGTATCACCCTTCTTTTGATGGGAAGACCGGGGATGGGGCGAGAGGCGAGAGAGGAGAGAGGGAGGAGGGGAGGAGCAGAGACAGAGACCAGCGAGGTTTACATAATTTTAATAAGAAAAACCTCAAGAACAAAAGTTGTACATAGTGCACTACGTCTTAATTTTTTCATAGTGAGATCCGAGTCTTGCAGGAAGAACTTAAGAATTAGGCTCAAGCTAACCTGAGTTCTCCGGGCTTGCTGCAGCGGTTGAGCGGGCAGTGAGGACTCCGATTGTTTGTTTGCATTTTTTTTTTTTACTGTGTGTATGTATGTGTGTCTATATGTACAGGATGTCGATGCAGGTGTTTGTATGTAGAAGTGGGTATGTACCCCTAGGGGTGTATACATGTTATTTGCACTATTCCCTGATAGAGTCTTACAGAGATACATAGGATAACCAGCCATAATAATGTTATAGTGGGTTTATATATGACATTTCTACCGTTACCAATTATTGATTTTTTTTTCAGTGCATACAGTCGCTACACTACATATGGATTTCACTCGGAACTGTCTATAAATCCGCACGTGCCATTTTTTTGAGAGTCATAGTCCTTCTGGACGGTGCCACCTAAGGATTTCGAAGTTGTTCACCTGTGGACACATCCACTAAAAGATAGCAAAGGAGTTAATCCTTGTAGTTTAGTCGTTTGCGTATTGTTAAGAGATGGTGCGAAGGGGTACACTAATGGAGACCCAATTTGGGTGAAAATATTAAAATGGCTTTATTGAGCCTGTTCGACTTTAAACTCTGACACCATATAAAACCTAAATAAACAAACCCACTACTTCCACCTTGGAGATCAAAGAAACTTCATGCCCTAACTATATGTGACTGGCTGGATCGCCGTTGCCAGTCAAAAAAATATAAAATATTTAGCAGTGAGAAAGTCTTATTGACTATGTGGGCTCCAGAAATCTCAGGTGTTTCAGTCCTGTTTCTCCCAGGAAGTCTCCTGTCAGCTAAAGCCTTGGTGGTGCCTTCAACGACTATCTATCAGTCTTTGCTCTCTTTTGTCAGCACCCTTGTGTGATGAGTGTATACGTCATGTGTCAGCAATAGATGTGTGCAAGGCATCTCTCTGTATGGCGTTTTCCTAAGTGGGCTTTATTTAGCGCTCTTGAATAGCCAGGTAGATCTGGTTAATTGCATGACTGACCATTAAACCTTCTCCCTGTGGATTCTCAGAGTTATTTAGATCAGTTTTTTTTTTCTTAAAACCGGCAAGTCACTATTACAGATTAATAAAGAGATTCGAACGGCTCAAGGATCACCTTTTATGTCCCGGTTAACAAAAAAGAGTGTACTACATGTGATGGACGCCGTCACGGGAGGTCTAGTTTGCCGGCAGAGTGAACAGGACCGTGGTTCCAAAAGAGCTGGTCACCGGTACAATTTTTTATCATAAGATCGACGGTGTGTCCCAGTCAGGACTAGGGAAAAAGACGTGAAGATATTCCACTGCTATGCATGGCTACTTGCTAGGCGTAGCGTCACTCCACAGAAACCTCTAGAGGCGCCCATCCAAGAGCCATGGCTCGATACTGAGAATAACCCACCCACTTATTCCTGGAACAATGGACCAAGACTACACACTGGGAATCATAGTTTGGAATTTGACTACTTGGGTAGTTACACACCAAATAACCGCTAGGGTGCACCACAAAGAACAACGTCTTATAACTGGGATGACGCCAACCCAATCTTATGGTCACGGCCCCAACTTACACCACTTGGAATCCCGTACTGACTTTGATAGGAGAGTATACCACTATTAACAACTAGGGGGACAACCCCAGAATCACACATGATCTAGGTTCCCACCCACTGCGATGGTTGAACGAGTAACTAGGTATAATAAAGGTGATTTGGCCCAAGGCTGGGTGCCCGGAACCAGCTTGGGGAATTGTAGAGTTGTAAGCACTGCAAACCAAGCAGTAGCCATAGCAATCTAACAAATATATTCAAATGCCGGGTCTCCCCCCTTCCCCCCGTCCCCCAGGGATAAGGGGGCGGACGCACAAATATATTATCACCTGTATAACAATATAACAGGGTCCCTGAGTAATACTATAAAGGGGGGGGAGGTCAGCTCTGCAGCCCGGGTGGACTGCAGTCCTGTAAAAGGTTATAAACCTGTCTATGGGCGGTCCCGCTAAGAGTATAAGGGGGCCCACATCACTGTATTACGGTCAATTGGATAAGTGAGGGTGGCCGTTAGGTTAGTTCCATGCATCTGCTACAATGAGTCATGGCCCAAACCGCAGGTTAAGGTAAATAGTAGTACGCCTGCGGTTTATGTATTGAGCCCATGCAGTTGCGCCATGGAGTCCTGCCCAAACAACAAGACAGGGAAGAAAGTTTTAATAACAAATTGTTAAGCCCTCAATTACATTGTATAGTGCAGGTCACCCTCACAGTATGAATTGGTTCTGAATGTTGTACACCACAAGTACCGCATCATTAAAATTAAGCCACATTGTATGAGTGACCGGTAGCGGTTAGTATTTACCCCGAGTATTGAACAATGTTTCACAACCCAAGCCGCAAAGCGGAAAAAAACGTTCCTTTTTTAAAATGCCAGTTGCTTTTTCACACAGCGCTAAAACCCCCAGAGAGCTAACTCAGGCTAGGAAAATGCCAGCCCGCGTAGGGAATTTCGTGGAGATGCGGCTGGGGTCCCAACAGTCTAACGCAGTTATGTTTTATATGTTATTCTATTTTTTGGTGCAAGGGTAAATGAAAAGTTCCTCTTATTTTGTGTATAAAAGTTATAAAGAGAGGGCATTTAAATTCAGTAAGGCGGCGCAGCGGATCATGGAAATTTGAAAGTCAGCATGTGACGGCCCATTCGGTGAGTTAATCTATGCATATCTTAGTGAGACTTTAACGACACCACGTGAGATTGACTCACAGAGTGTCTAGGAAAGTCCGGACTTTAAAAAGGTTTCTCAACTTGGGGAAAGTGTGAAGTGGAGGGATTGTAAATTCTAAAGGTTTCCTAACCATCCAGTCAGTACCCACAAGGGAGGCCTACCACATTCCGTCTGGGAAACACCCCACCCCCCAGTACCCACAATAAAAACAGTACAATGACCCACAAAAACAGCATTATATTTATTAAATACATTACCCACCCCCTGTGCCCCCCCCA
Organism: Ascaphus truei; assembly: GCA_036426205.1. Lineage (NCBI taxonomy): Eukaryota > Metazoa > Chordata > Amphibia > Anura > Ascaphidae > Ascaphus > Ascaphus truei. The sequence continues at coordinate 4,389 of WSYH01002612.1, read as the reverse complement.
TAAATACAAGATTTATCCTTTTACATACAGGGTTCATAACGCAGCCCCATGCTAGTCCCCGGTGGGCTGGCAGGGCACCTGGACAGACCTACAGTTTACCAGCAGCCCTTTTTACACAGGTTCTGGAGGCCTGCTGGTAGATCCTGCCAGCACCATGGCACCCAGGTGGTCTCCTTTGGTCACCGTGGGCCACAATTGGGTCCCCACGGTAGGCCCAAGGATGTCTGGGAGCCCCGGGTCAAACCCACAGGTGTCTGCGGGGCCTCGGGTGGTTCCCTCGGGGGTCTGGGGAACTCACGGGTGCTCACTACGGGTCCGCGGTGCCCCCACAGAAGTGGGACCACACATCATCATCCCCGCACCTACGGGTCGCGGTGCCCCCACAGAAGTGTGACCACACATAGTCATCCCCGCAGACTACGGGTCCGCGGTGCCCCCAACAGAAGTGGGACCACACATCATCATCCCCGCATGTGTCACCCGTGGAACCACCAGCCTGATACCCTTGGGATACCCGAGGATACCCACAGGTGGTCTCCATAGGCCCCACGCAAAACCACGGAATCAAACCCTGAATGTAAAAAAAATAAACCTGGCCTATACATTCAATACATACACCCTCCCCCCCAACACCTACAGTACAATAATGTGCAAAATAACTATTATCCAGATATGGATAATAGATTAATTGCCCATTCTTAAAAACATTAACTAGCATATACAAATAAATAAAGTACTACTGACCTCATCAATACGAAGTGTCCGTTGCCAGCAAAATCCTTGTCTTGTCCACAACATACATAGCAAATACAAAGCCAATACATTGCAATTACATTCAGATATCAATTAACCCCTTAAACACCTTATCAGATAATAACCGCAAAGGTAATTAAGGGGTTAAGAATGAAGAAGTGTCCGGGAAGCGCAATATGTGAAAAGAAATACAAGTCGTGATAGTGCAATATTGTTAAAATTAAGATCTGGATGTAATATCTTGGCTCAATAGTTAATACTCACAAACGTGAGAGAGTATAAGGCACATAAAGGTATCTTTTTAGGATGCTGCTCACTCGGTGGACAGGAGATGCAGAACTCAATGTTCCCCCAGATATGTGGACTCCCAAGGACCTTAGTAAAAGATACAACTGGACATAGTGCAGACCGTCTGTACAATTTATAATTGATAAGTGAAAAAGGGAGTTACACTCACATGGTATCAGTTAAAAACAAGCATTTAGATCTCTCTGGATCTCGCTGGCCAGATGGATGATGTCTCCTCTTCCCCTCTCTCGTGGCGTGCGTTCCAGCGGTGCGTTCCACTCAACCGGAAGTGATGTCATCCGCTACGTCCACTTCCTGGGGTTTCGGCCGGCACTGGAGAAAAACGTCACTCTACGCGTTTCACCACATAGGTTTCATCAGGAGTGACGTTTCAGTGGATAGGGGCGGTGTATATACCCTAATTCTGGGTCTCATTAGTCAGAAAAACACCTGATACTACTTTAACTCATAGTATGCATCTGTGGCTATAATGAGCTATACAAAATGCTATCTCTCTATTGCACACATATGAAATTTATAAGTTAACTCATATATATTGCGCAAATAACATTTTAGTATACAATTCTTAAAAATACAAATCATTTATACAATCGTTTTAAAATACATCAGGTTTGTTAAAAATATATTTGTTAAAAATATATATATACTATTTAATCTTCAGTGCAAATTTTAACAATAAAAAATAGACTTTGAATATAAAATACACTGCCTAAAAACACTTTAAAATGGTTAAAAACAGGTATTACAAAGAAATTATCTCTAAACTGGAGGTATATATGTGGAAAGTGCTGGGCAAGAGGCATATTTCTAAAAATGAAGTAAAATATAACTGTTATGTGCATTATAAATTCACAGGTCAAAGGTTTAAGATCAAATTCATAAATTCAAACCGGATGGAGGAGATATAGTTTTAGTTCGAACACGCATTTTGGAACACATAGGACATATTAACGAAAAATGACCACACATAGTGGTTCCCAAACCACTTCTTGATGGTTACAACAATGCGACCCCAAGGGGGGTTAAAATTTAAAGCAATCGAACAAGTTATGCCCCATTGAGAGGAGGAAACAGAAATAATGCATTGATTAAAAGGAATCCTTCTGGATGTTCGAACTAAAAACTATATCTCCAGCCTGTTTGAAGTTTATGTTAGAATTTGATCTTAAACTTTCCTGTGATTTTATAATGCACTAACATTATGTTTATCATTTTTAGAAATTATGCCTCTTGCCAGCACTGGTTCCACATATATACTCCAGTTTAGAGATAATTTCTTTTGTAATACCTGTTTTAACCACTGTTTTAAGTGTTTTTAGGCAGTGTCATTTTATATTCAAAGTCTATTTTCTATGTTAAAAATTGCACTGAAGATTTAAATAGTTAATAATATATTTTACACACACCACTATTATCTTACAAAACCTGATGTGATTACTAAAGCGATTGTATAAATGATTGGTTATTTTAAGAATTGTATACTCAAAATGTTATTTGCGCAATATAGATGAGTTAACTTTAAATTTCATAGTGTGCAATAGAGAGATAGCCTGTTGTCTAGCTTGATATGCACCGATGCATACTATGAGTTTGTTCGTTAAAAGTAGTATCAGGTGTTTTCTGCTAATGAGACCAGAATTAGGGGTACTATACACCGGCCCCTATCATGAAACGCACTCCTGATTGAAACCTATGTGGTGTGAAACGGGTTAGAGTGACGTTTTCTCCAGTGCCGGCCCCGAAACCCCATGGAAGGGACGTGAGCGGATGACATCACTTCCGGTTGAGTGGAACGCACCGCTGTAACGCACGCCACGAGAGAGGGGAAGAGGAGACATCATCCATCTGGCCAGCGAGATCCAGAGAGATCTAAATGCTTGTTTTTAACTGATACCATGTGAGTGTAACTCACTTTTTCACTTATCAATTATAAATTGTACAGACGGTCTGCACTATGTCCAGTTGTATCTTTTATTAAGGTCCTTGGGAGTCCACATATCTGGGGGAACATTGAGTTCTGCATCTCCTGTCCACCGAGTGAGCAGCATCCTAAAAAGAAACCTTTATGTGCCTTATACTCTCTCACGTTTGTGAGTATTAACTATTGAGCCAAGATATTACATCCAGATCTTAATTTTAACAATATTGCACTATCACGACTTGTATTTCTTTTCACATATTGCGCTTCCCGGACACTTCTTCATACTCCATATCACGAGGATTGACCGAGCTACCTCCACCGGGTCACAGCTGCATCTTACCATTGATTTGTATAAGTATCACTGTTTATATATATACCTTTTCGCATATATTTTGCACCAGTATCACTGTGTATTAACTGATAATTTAGAGCGCCACATTTTGATAAGTTTCCTTTTCTAATTAAGGGGTTAAGCCACACAGGACTGATACCCACCCTTCACCCATGAATTTGTACTGTGGCTTCATCATGCAACTATATATATATACTGTATATATATACAGAGAGACAGGGAGAAAGAGAGAGAGAGAGAGATATATACAGTATATATATATATATATATATATATATATACACACACGTTATATACACACCCATGATAAACCAATATACAGTACAAATAAATGTAGAAGGGTTATCAAAAGCCAATACATTGCAATTACATTCAGATATCAATTAACCCCTTAAACACCTTATCAGATAATAACTGCAAAGGTGATTAAGGGGTTAAGCCACACAGGCCCGATACCCACCCTCACCCATGAATTTGTACTGTGGCTTCATCATGCAACTATATATATATACTGTATATATATACAGAGAGACAGAGAGAAAGAGAGAGAGAGAGAGAGAGAGAGAGAGAGAGAGAGATATACAGTATATATATATATATATATACACACACGTTATATACACACCCATGATAAACCAATATACAGTACAAATAAATGTAGAAGGGTTATCAAAAGCACTGTCCTACAACCAAACACTTCTCCATACATACACACTAAATTAAAATCAATTTCCTTTAATATTCAGAACTGATCTCTCAATCTAAATCATCACTAAACCTCTGAAAAGCCATTTAAACAACTTACATTCCAATATAAATGATGCCTAAATATCTATGCACCATATACATTCTGCAAATTAATCAACCAAGTAAACAAAACTCAATTAGCAATCATTATTTACATCCCTAAACAATTCACACTAGATCCCGAACAATAAAACCATTAACAAATTCACGCCTAGAGCAGAACAATTAACAAAAAAAAAATGATGACGTCACTTAAAGGGAATGAAAGCACAGCCAATCCGAATGGCTTTGCTTCAATTGCCTTTAA